>PVIJ01004719.1:0-113526 GCA_004024925.1 Scalopus aquaticus | reverse complement strand
GGCCGGGCGCGGGGGCGGCGCCCGGGACCTGGGGCCGGAGAGCGGCGGCCCCGCGCGCCGCGTCGCCCTGACGCTGCCGGGGCTCGGCCCCGCGTCTCCGCGCCCGTCTCCCGCCCGCCGCCCGCCGGCTCGCGGCGCCCCCTCCCCGCCCCCCGCGCGGGCCCGCGTCCGACGGCCCCGAGCGTCCCCGTCCCGCTCCCCACGGGTTTTGGGGGCAGCGCCGGCCGCGTGTTCGGCCCCTGCCGTGGGGACCCGGAGCGGACGCCCCGCCTCAGGGGCCCGGGCGCGGAGCGCGGCGAGGCTCGGGCGGGGCGGAGGGGACTATGGCGAAGGCTCACCCGGGGTTTCGTCAGGGGCGCGGGGCGGGGGGTAAAGCCGAGAAGGCGGGGAGCGCAGGGAGGGGGCGCAGCGCGCGTTCGGGGCTGAAACCCGCTGAGTAGGAAGGGCCGCGGCCCTGGGCCGGACACTCACCGCACGCCCCGGCTCCTCCCGCGCTGCGGCCCGCGCGGCTCCGGCCTTTATCCCGACGCCCCCGTGCGCGCCCTCAGCACCCGCGCGGCGCCCACACCTGCGGCCGCGGCCCGGAAGGATCTGGAAACGCCGAAGGGCGCTGACTGAGCGTGTCACCCGAGCGCCCCCGCGGAGACAGAGGTCGTCTTCTCGGTTCACAAACTTCATGCAGATGGGGGTGTGCGCGCCCCATCTGACCCTGCAGACTCGGGGTCCGCAGGCCTGCGCCCCGGGCCCACAGCCTACACTCACCCCGGCCCCCACCTCCCGCCGCGGCCTAGACGCCTCTGAGACCCGACCCGAGACCGGACCAGGCCCGCTGGGGCTCTGTTCAAACCAGCGCGGCCCTAGGGCGCCCGGGCCCGGCGCCCCCGCCCGCGCCGGCTGGGCCCCGGGTCCCCGGGTCTCCGCTTATGGCGAAGCGAGTCACTGAACAGAGAAGCGGCTGCTGT
The DNA here is from genome assembly GCA_004024925.1 of Scalopus aquaticus. Classification (NCBI taxonomy): domain Eukaryota; kingdom Metazoa; phylum Chordata; class Mammalia; order Eulipotyphla; family Talpidae; genus Scalopus; species Scalopus aquaticus. Next base: position 112,564 of record PVIJ01004719.1, on the reverse strand, counting down.
GAGAAGACTAAGAGGTGGGGTGTGAGGGAGCCTGGGGGGGGGGGCATCGGGCGAGGAGTTGCAGGCCCGGGTGTGCTGGAGGGAAGGGAGCCGGGGAGACCAGGCAGATGAAGGGGGCCTGGCCTGGGGCGCCTCCGGGGGACCCACTAAGGTATTAAATGAGCGGGGCGCTGTGCTGGGAACAGCGGTGTCCGGGGTGTGGTGAGACGAAGGGGTGAGTCCGCAGAGCAGCGGCTCAGCAGGCGGGAGCCCTGCTAGGTGGTGGAGACTGGGCTGGGGGCAGGGGACAGGCAGCGGCAGAGCTGCCCCCCAGCGCGGCGCCCCGAACGCGGCACCGCCCCTCCCCACCCTCCCAGCCAACGCCGGGGACTCCCAAGGCGCGGCTGACGCCCCTCCCTGCCCGCTGGGACCGTCCAGGTTCTCTTGGAGACACGTGTGTACCGTCCCGAGGGCGACAGGGAGCCCGGCAAAGGGGACTGGGCCGTGACGGTGCGGGGGCGCCCAGCCCCCCAACGCCCTGACTCCCCACGCAGTGCTCCTGCCACTGGGCATTGTTTCTGTGGCCAGGGGAGCCGCCCCTTCCTGACCTCAAGCCCTACCTGCCTCCCCCTCCCGCCTGCAGGCGAGGGTTCCCCCAACACCCTCAGGACACCCCCAGCAGGGCCTTTCCGGGGCTGCTTCCCCAGATAACACAGGCTCCTGTCACCTCAAGTCCCCCCTTGGCTCAAATGTCCCCTCACACAGACCTTCCGGTCACCCCGTGATCTCCTACTCCATCAGCCCACAAAACAGCAAGGAGTGTGTCTGTGCCCTGGAGTCCTCCGCTCGCCCTGCCCAGCCCCTCCCTCCTGAGTTTGGGGGACAGTTGCTCCCCCAGCGCCCCCTGCCTTGTCTTGGGCTGAGTGGCCCAGTGGGCGTGCGGCTTCTCCCCGTCTGTGACACTCCGTCCCGTCCCTCCCAGCATCGGAACCCACCCCGTCAGCCTAGCCCGGGGGACTGGGCGCCAGCCAGGCCGGCGGCCGCAGCCCGCACCTCCGGGCAGTGAGTGCACAGGGAGCCGGTGGTCTGACTGGCCTGTGGAAGTGACGCGGCCTCTGTGGCCAGAAGTGGACCGCATCATTCCACATCTTCCACAGGCGGGCACACTCATGTACCCACCCCACACACTCTGGAACGTGCCCCTTCCAAACGTCCATCAGTGGCAACACTTTAATTTTTCCACTTCATAGACTTTTTTTCCAAAGATTTATTTATTTATGCATACAAGCTGGGGAAGAGACCAGAGGCGTGGGGCGGCGAGAGGGCTCACCAGAGACAGAGCGGGGAGCAGAACAGGCAGATCAGAAATACACTGCTGAGGGGAGCAGCGGGCGAGGCAGGAGAGGTCTGCCGCGCCATGTGGGATTCTCCCCTGCCGGGCGTCGCACTCGCATCGAGCTGCCACAGCTCACAGCACAGTGCTCAACCGCTGCGCCACCGGGGAGGCCCCCACTTCATAGACTTTTAATGGAAGCCTGCAATGTTCTGAGCAACAGGAAAAGGCAAAGTTGATATTTCAAAAGATAGCACCAAGAGTTAGCACTTCAAAATTTCCTCAGGAGACAAAATATTCCCCACTGGGTTGTAATGAAGTAATTTTAAAAAGTATTTCTTCAAAACAGCCAACATCCATATTTGAGAATTTTAATCCACATTACCTAAATTTCATTAGAAATTCTAATGAAGCTGGAAGTTAACAGTTTGACACATTGTATTTGTAATATTTTACTTTACACTCAATATACAATGGGCATTCTGTTCCCAGCAGAGGTATTCTACATTACACTGTTTCTTCCTGTACTTTTGATTTTTCCACCAAATAACTTGACCCGTAGTTTTCTTTCTTGTGTGAATTTTAAACACAGGACTGGTAACTTCTCCCAAGAGGTTGTTCCACACAGAAAATTGGCCACAGTATAAATCCTGTTGTAAACAGAGCACACACAGGAGAGTTTAAGAAAATATTTATTTTTCACTCAGGCAAAGAACATATTGAGACTCATGGATAAAACACAGAAGATTCTGCCCCACCCAATCAATCCCTATTGGCCTAAATACGTGTCTTCTCCACTCTATGGAGTCCAAGGAAAACCTAGGTCATTTGCACCCTAGGACCAGGCGGAGGGAAAATCCTGAGAGGAATTAAGGTTTTTTATGACCTGGCTTGTAACACTCATTGCCTGTGTTCATATTCTTCTGGCCAGATCTAAATTACAGTGCCCCACACACAGTAAAGGGAAGAATCACATGTTGTGTGGCCACAAAAAACGGGGAGTGCCTGTTAATATATAATCAGACTGTGCCATACAGCATTGCATCTTTTGTGAGGTCTCTTACATGTGAAGACAGTTGACATCAATGAGAAAGTATTCCCACTTTTCATTTTTCACTCACAGGGTTTCCCTTTAGGATGCTTTCACTCAAGTACAATGAGATTGATTCTGGTAGTTTTCTAACATTCTTCAAATTCATGGGGCTTCTCTGTTAGTTCTCTAGTGCATAGTTGTGACTTCTGGTATAATGATTTACTACATTCTTAACATTCAAAAGGATTCTCTCCTATGTGATTTGATCAGTGTTGAGGTGTGGCTTCTGGGAGAAAGATGTCCTCCATTCTTTATAATCATAGTGTTTCTCACTATTCTGAATTCTCTGATGTTCAGAGAGATTTGACTTCTGTAAGAAAGTTTCCTCATATTCTTGACATTCATAGGGTTCCTCTCCTGTGTGAGTTCTCTGATGGTCAATGAGAGCCAACATCTGGTAGAAAGACTTCTTACATTCTTTACATTGGTAGAGTTTCTCTTTTGTGTGAATCCTCTGGTGTTTAGTCAGGTCTGCTTTCTGGTAGAAAGCTTTCCTACATTCTTTGCATTCATAGGGTTTCTCTCCTGTGTGTATTCTCTGATGTTCAGTAAGGCTTGACATCCGGTAGAAAGTTTTCTTACACTCTTTACATTCATAGGGTTTCTCCCCGGTGTGTGTTCTCTCATGTTTAGTGAGGTCAGACTTCTGATAGAAAGTTTTTTTACATTCTGCACATTCATATGGTTTCTCTCTTGTGTGAGATCTCTGATGTATAGTGAGGTGTGACTTCTGGGAGAAAGATTTCCTACATTCTTTACATTCGTACGGTTTCTCTCCTGTATGTATTCTTTGATGTTTATTGAGGTTTGCCTTCTGATAGAATGTTTTCCTACACACTTTACATTCATAGGGTTTCTCTCCTGTGTGACTTCTCTGATGTATAATGAGGTGTGATTTTTGAGAGAAAGATTTCCCACATTCTTTACATTCATAGAGTTTCTCTCCTGTGTGGGTTCTTTGATGTTTAGAGAGGGCTGATATGTGGTAGAAAGTTTTCCTACATTTTTCACATTCATAGGGTTTCTTTCCAGTGTGAATTCGCTGATGTTTAGTGAGGTTTGCCTTCTGGTAGAAAGATTTCCTACATTCATTACATTGATAGGGTTTCACTTCAATCAAAGCTCTCTGATGTCTCCTAAGTGTTGAATTCTCAGAAGTTTTCAAACACTTAGTTTTCGTCCCATTTCTATGCTCTGATGTTTAGTGAGAACAGAAATTTTGTAGAAAGTCTTATCACATTTAGTATCTTCAAAGTTTTTCTCTCCTAATTTAGTGGTCTGATTCCGAGGGATGTGCAATTTCTTGCTGAAAATATCCCCACTTTGATTAGATTTATGGTGTTCAAGATCCCCACAAAGAATTAATCGTGCGGGCTTCTTGATAACGATTCCCCACCATTTGTTACATCTGTAGTGGGTCTCTCCTTTGTGAGTTGTTTCACTGACAACAGGAGGCTTATCACAGGCTCTCCCACACTCATTAGATTTAGAGGGAGCTTCTCCCGTACCAGCTGTCTTATGTGTAAAGACTCCTGAGCCCTCGTGCAAGGCTCTCTCTCGCCCACAGAGTTCAGGCGGCTGCTGAAAAGTTGGAATCATCTGTTGACCATCAGGACGCCCAGGACTTGGGGCTAGTTTCCCATGGGGGTGACTGCCCCCATCCGGCTTCTCATCAGGCTCGGCGACAAGTACAGTCTCACACAAACCATCCATGTCCCCAAGCGTCCTTCCTGAATAATTTCCATTATTTATAAAGAGTTTTGAAATGTGGATTGAGTTTAAGTTAAATGGGTTTCCTATGTTAATTCTTTCATTTGGTGATGTCCTGCTATTGGTGACTACAACTTTCCACCAATGTTCGCCCTGATTTTCCTGGTTAACTGCAATCAGGCTATTCGTAATCTGGACATCTACAAAGAGAGTAAAATAACCACATCTTGAAGAATATCTAAACATTTCCTGTGGAATGTTACTGTAAAGGTGAAGAATTCCTGTAACAGGTATCTAAGATTTTAGCAAAAATAACTAAACTAGCACTGGTTACATGCGATGCAGAAAAGTATGATTACCTCAATTAATACAAGTTACATGAAAGTACTGTCTACTGGCAAATTAAGGGGACACAAAATACAGAAGCAAAAGAGTTTCTTGAAATACCTGGTCAATATTGTTACCTACTCTCTAGTTGTAGAGACTGGCTAATGGTTTTCTACCAACCATGTGTTAACCTAGTTCTGTTTCCCTGCATTGTTCTTTTAATAACCGAGCATCTTGTACTGGCCCTTCTGTGATCACTCAAGCTCTGAAGATGACATGATTTGTTTTGCACCAGCTACTTAATGGCTTTGGTGGAGGGTCACCTGTCTAAGTAGAAATAATTTTACTATTGTATTTAATTTTTACTGCTCCTGAGGGAAAGGCTACATGTACTGTGGGATTTCTTCAAGGCACGAGCTTGTCTCCACAGAGACAGCTTCCTGCAAATTCCGAAATGCTGCATCACTGGTTTCTCAGAATCTAACTGAAAGGAAGGCCTGCTTTATCTGTGCCACCCTTCCCTGGGGCCTAAAGAATATGGGTTCTACCGCACAGGCTGTGCCCACCATCTTTAAAAAAAGCTTTTCCACACCAATCTGAAATCATCAGTCCTGGTATACTCACTCCTCCTCGTGGTGATAATGTCCCAATTAATAAGTCAGTACATTTGAAGATGTTTTGTTTGTATTCTAGACTATTTCTGAGTGACACTGAAACTAAAGTCCACACATTTCTCACTTTCTTTTGAAAAGTAATTTCCAAAAGAAAAAGCAGAAGTACTAACCTGGAACTCCACTCCCAAAGTCTGAGACCTGAGGCACTCAGCTCCGCTGACGCTGAGCCCGCACCGTGCCCGCCCCCTCCGTACTGAACAAGGTGCCAGCACCTCCTCGGTGCACACCTGCTAACGCGGTTCCGGAGGTCTGCCCTGAACCTTTTTACTCGTTTTCTTAAGAGCTCCCTAGACAACCTTCTCTCGCCTCGTTTTTGAATTACCGAGTTCCTAAACTCCATCTATGAAGTGATCTCCAGCCTGTACTAGATTGTATATGTAGCTACGACGTAAACATCGAAGTGGAAAACTGTCATCTCTAACCTCAGGTCTACAACGTGAACACTGACTCTCAGCTAGTGCCGTGTAAGCACAATTTCTAAAACAACACATCCCGCTTTAACTCACTTAACCTAGTTAAATTCTTTGTAATTCTTATTTCACTCTTTAACACATACATTTCTTTAATTTTTCTTTCTAAACAGATAATAAGCTGAAGAAAACAAAGGGTTTTATTTGATTATTACTGTTATCCCAACAACTACAAAATAGATCTGCTTCAAAACCTCCCAGTAAACATGATCAACAAACAACCGTGTGAATAAACACCTGCAAGAGTCCCCGAGGGTGGAAGAAGAGCGGAGAGACACTAGGACTCCAGGGAAGTGACATGACAGAGCAAGAGAAAGCCCGAACAGCAGGCAACAGGTGCTGGATTTTGGTTAAGGCTAAAGAGACTGGCAGCCATTGAACACGAAAGAGAGGGAATGGGCGAGAGAGCCGCGTGCTGAGTAACAAATGTGTCCAGCACATGCAGACGAGCTCTCCTGAGGGCTGAACCTGGGGAGAGAGGCTGGGATAGCCCAGTTTGGCCAACCGCTGGGCTCCCCTCATGCAGGCCTCCCTCACGGGTGTGCACTGACTGACCTGAGAGGCTCTGGTTTGGGGGCGCTCCTCCAGGCATGACTCTGTTCCTCGCTCCATCCTGACGATCACCTCAGGTTTAGTTAAGCAATACCCTGTGGATGAGAGACACAGGGTTAAGCATCAACGCTCTGAAGAATGACAACAGTCTTCGTCAGGCGAGGCCTACATCTACAGTTCTGTTGGCCAGGGATGCAGCGCCACTGTGCACCTTCAGGTCTGTCGTGGCTCCGTGGTTTCTGGTCTCTTGCAGCCCAGCGTGGAGGGCTGGGCACCTGACAAGGTAGCTTCCTTCCGGATGCTACAGAAGGGGTCTCTGTTGTCAGCATCTGACAGGGAACACTCTCCTTTGCTTAACTGGGACAGTTTGTAATCAAAGGGGGCACCTCCTGGTGCTGGGCTGGGTTCCATGCAGCCTGGCACTGCTGACAGCACCAGCGGGCGATGCTGGGCACCTGTGGGCATCCCAGAGCTGGGGACTGGCACATCCGCCTTGGGTAACAACAATGGGTCTGGCGCTGGGCGCACTGGTTAGCTTGTAGCAATGGTGGGTGTAGAAAATTCTAATGGAGAAGGAAGAGTTACTGTATTTCTTTGTGAGCAACAATGCAGAGATCAGATTATATTGAAGAACCAAAATATAAAAGCAGTAGGACTTTTATTTTTTTTAAAGATTTATTTTTTATTTATACATACAAGCTGGGGTACAGGCCAGAGGCGTGGGGCGGCGAGAGGGTTCACCAGAGACAGAGTGGGGAGCAGAACAGGCAGATCAGAAATACACTGCTGAGGGGAGCAGCGGGAGACACAGGAGAGGTCTGCCGTGCCATGTGGGATTCTCCCTGGCTGGGCGTCGAACTCGCGTCGCCGCTGCCCACAGCTCCACAGCACAGCACTTAACTGCTGCGCCACCAGGGAGGCCCTACAGTAGTACTTTTATTACATGAGATTACTCCTGAGAGGCACAAGTCCAGGAGAAATGCCCATGTGGTGGTTTGAGTCACTGGCTGGAAGGAAGTGATGCCCCATGTGAGCACATAACGAAGATGTGGTTTTTAATTTGGATTGACTGACCTCGAGGTATCCCTTGCACACTAGAAAAAATAATCACAGGGGCCTCCCTGGTGGCGCAGGGGTTAACGTCTCAGCACTACTAAGCTATCGCTAGCTATCAGCAGCCACTGCGGCCTGAGTTCGATCCCTGGCCAGGGAGCTGACCCAAGGGCACAGCAGACCTCTCCTGCCTCCCCACTGCTCCCCTCAGCAGTGGAGTTCAGTGGCTCCGCCTGTTCTGCTCCCCACTCTGTCTCTGGTGAATCCTCTCATTCCCCGCACCTCTGGCCTTCACCCCAGTTCACATATGCATAAGTAAATAATAAACCTTAAAAAACCCAAAACTTTGAATAGTCTGCTGTGCAATCTGCATGGAGAGACCAGGTGAGAGAGAAGCAAGGAGGGATTTAAGGGCCTGTGGCTAACTTACTGCCTCAAGCAGGGCCTCCCAAGCATCGTCTGCGCCACCCCGTTTAGTCTCTGCAGACAAAGCTCATCAGGTGGTGCTTTCTGTGAAAAACCACTGTAACTGCTACATGCGGGAAGTACTCATTTCTGCTGGTAAGGAGACACTGTCCACATCACCATCTCTATAACCCGCAGAGACCGCCTCAGACCTCTGTGCTGGTGAGTGCCCTGCGAACGCAGCCTGCTGTGTTCTGAGGGCCAGTTCTGATCAGGAAGCCACCGTGTCTGTCTTTTTAGGCCATGGTTTCAGGTCGACCAGACTGTCCACTCACCCTGGAGGTCCTAAGGTCAGATGATGTATGCACAGGCCGCCTGGTCTTCTTTATGCAAACGCCCTTGAAGTGCAGTTTTTCCTACATTTGCATTTGTATTGCATGGCATTGTATTGAGTTTTCCACATTAATTTATCCTTATAAAGCTCCAGATAAAAGTAGCTGGAAAAAAAAAGAAATGACTTACCATTTCCAAGCTCAATGTCTCTGTCTCTTGGTCTTAGAAACACTTGGCGGACTGTGGACTTTGAGCTGAAAGTGAAGGCAAAAGGAGTCAAGTTAGGAAATGACCGGTGCTCCTTGCTCCTAAAGTCTCCTGTGCAAAGAACTCCACACATTAGCTGAAGAAGAAGAGAGTCTTCCGGGGGACAATACAATTTCACATGTTTAAAAGATGCAGGGAAGGACCCCACATGCCTTTCGTTTATTTATTTTTAAAAAAAGATTTATTATTTATGCATACAAGAGCTGGGGTCTAGGCCAGAGGTTTGTCGGGGGAGTGTGAGAGGATTCCGCAGAGACAGAGTGGGGAGCAGAACAGGCAGATCTACTGAAATACACTGCTGAGGGGAGCGGCGGGGAGACAGGAGAGGTCTGCTGCGCCATGTGGGAAGCTCCTGGGGATCGAACTTAGGCTTCGCAGGGCTGAGACTTAACCTCTTGCACCATTAGGGAGGCTCTAATGTCTTTTAATTGATAAAATTTAGACTTAAATATACCTTTAAGGTAACAAAAGCACACAATTCCCACTGACTCACCAACACTCAATGCTGAGAATTTATTTTAAAAATTGAAGGACAATTACAACACTGTTTTGAACCCAAATTTTATAGAAAAGTTGCACATATCGTATATTTCTGGTGGTACGCTGCCCTTGTAAAGTGGATATGATGTAGAAGATGGAAAGCAGTTTTTTAGAAAAGTAATGTATCCCTGGAATTTACATTCTTGGGCTGCTGTTGATGGAGGAGATATAACACAAAATAAGATTAGAACTAGATCCACACAAGGAAGTGGGGATAGAGGAAATCAACATAACCATTTGCACAATCCCTAAGTGCCAGCTCCTAAGTTACAAAGCATAGGTAGGGCTTTGTAGGCACTAGAAGGCAGTCTCTAGGGCCAAAGATACGGAGACTGAGCCCATTGTAGAATCTCTGGCCTCTTTTCTAATTCTAGCTAGCCAGTAAACAGACAGCCATCTTCAAAGATGAGCCCCTCCCAACTGAAAGAGGGCTATAGCAGTGCCATCCGTGCAAGAATTCGGGGCAGCCATTTCTCTGCCCTCCTGTGCCTATGCAGGTGCTTCCCTTACCAACTCTGTCCCTCTGCAGGGCGGGCAGTGGCCTGCCTGTCTGCCCGCCCGGGACCTGCACCATGCAAGCCTCTCTTAGCAAACCTGCCCCTCAGCGGGGCAGCTCTTTCTGCCCACTTGTGTCTGTACAAGTGTCCTTTACTTCCTTGCCCTAATAAACCTGTTCTTTAAGTATAAATGAGTCTCTTTCTCATGGAGAAACTTGTCACATGCCGCTGAAGGGAGCTCTGGTGAAATCTTTCCCAGAGTGAACCCAAGGACCCAGCTCTGCTCTCAAATCCGACAGAAAAAACGACATCACTGTCACCTGTGAGGACACCTGGGAGTAGCTGTTGGGGGCACCTGAATTAGCCAACAGCCAGGACAAACCAACAGATAAGTAAATGAAGTCACTTTAAACCAACAGCTTGCAGGGAAGAAACTAGAAGACTAGCCTCAATGGGATGCAGGCAAAACAAGCATAAAAACTGATGAAGCTAGATGCAGGCCCAAATTGTGAGAACTTCTGGGGTCTCCCTGGTGGTGTAGGGGTTAAGTCTCAGCACTATCACCATTATGGCCTGGGTTCATTCCCTGGCTAGGGAGGTGACCCACAGGGCACAACAGACCTCTCCTGTCACCCTGCTGCTCCCCTCAGCAGTGTGTTTCAGTGGTTCCGTCTGCTCTGCTCCCCACTCTGTATCTAGTGAGTCCTCTCAACCCTCCCCTGCACCTCTGGCCTACACCCCGTTCTTCTATGCAAAACAAAACACAAACAAACAAAAATGTGGAAACTTCCACAAATAAAGTGCTCTGGTCTTTTTTACCCTGCAAGCCAGAGGCATGTGGTTCGTTCATGACACCGCAAATGCTAAGTGTTACAGCTAAACCCCTAAACACAAAGTTTGTAACAAATCAAGTGTGGAAGGGGGTTTTGTATACATCAAGTACAATCAAGAGAACATCACTCCTGCATCTAGAAAACTCCCACTTGAGTTTTTTCAACACAGTCTGTACACTGTGACAGTTTGCTTATGAATTTGACATATTCTATGGGACATTATTATCCTTGTGTGTAATATGCACACAGAAAGGATGAAGTTAACATCTTTTCTCCTCAAGTTTACTGATAGCAAAATGAAAGTTCTAGAAGAAACTAAGGCTGCAGCAAATGTGACTGCCTTTGTTGGGTAGAGGAGCTCATTGAATATTGAACATGAAGTAAAATCTTAAATATCTTTAACATGTCATAGTTTTACCCCAAAACACTAGCTTTTTATGTATCAGAATATCTTACAAATTTTTGGTTCTGTGAATAAAAGTTTTCAGGCTGTTTGAAAAAAGTTTAAACAATGGACTATAGTTCAGTGGTTCTCTAGAGGGCGTTAGCTTGCCTCCCAGAGGACACTTTGCAACCCTGCTGGTCCTGGCTCAGTGTCACTTCTGCTTTTGGGGGTTCTCATCTGGTCAAAGAAGCAAATGAATATTAGATCAAAGAAATACTTGGGCTCTGTTCAGTTATTTTACTCTCGTTTTAGAAGTCCAGGCTGTGGTTGACTTGATTGAGACCAACCTGAAAAATTTCCCCGTGTGGGTCTATGTTCTTAAGAGATCAAGGGCTAAACTAGCATCGTGGGTAAGCACACAGTGGTTCCAATGAACAAAACGAAATTCCTACTCTTAAAGGAAGAATTCGATGTCCCGTTCGCCAGCCCCTTAGGAGAGTCGGTCCATGGCCATACTTGGGGTGGATGTTTTAGTGTCCAGAAAATAGTTGATGCCAGAGCTGGGGGTGATGTCACATACAAAATCAAACTGCCATGTGGTATATTCTAGAATGTGAGACTGAGGTACCCTTTCTAAGTGGATATCTACTCAGCCTGGTGTGTTGATTTGTGAATAGATGGCATTTTAAGGAAGCACTTCCGTAATTTGAAGATGTTGGATCTGGGAGCATGATTTGCAAGTACCTTTCAAATCAAGGGGCAGTCAGCTCTGTCCACCTCAAAGGAACTTGCTCAATCTTTTCATGAACTTTCCGTGCAGGCCCTGAAGCGAGTTCTCGGAGCCAGGAGCTTTGTTCAACTCCCCCGGGTCTTAGGGGCCGTTTCCCCGCGCGGCCGGGGAGGGAGGGACGGCAGGAGGGAGTCTGAGACACTCCCCTCCGCTCCGAACAAAAGCTGCTCCCAGCTTTTAATCATTCATTTTCATATTCCGCGATGGATCCGCCCAACTATCTTTCTACCAATAGCACTTCAGGTCTCGGGACAAGGCTGATCACCCGCAATTAAAAAAAAGTCTTTTCGGGCTCCTGAAGTGCGCGCGCAGAGGCTTGTAGGAAATGTAGTCTCCCGAGGTAATGGCGGATCCCTCACGGGGCTCTGGGCTCCTTCTGCGCAGGCGCAGCCCCTGCGCTCCACTCTTTCTCTTCCGTCAACTTCCGGTGCAGCCGGTCGGCCTCCGCTGCTGCTCTTGGCTTGTTCGTTTCTGAAGGTCTGTTGTGGGGGGACTGTGAGGGAGCCGCCCCAGGGCCGGCAGAAACGGGGCGGGAGGGAGCGGGAAGATGGGTGAGAGACCTGAGTGCGGGTCGGAGGGAAGGGGGAGCCCGGACACTCGGACACAGTGGGGGAGGGAGCGGAAGTGCTGCGCAGTCGTGGGTGCGGGGTGTGGTGGGTGCCTCCTCGGGGGCAGAGGGGAAGCCCGCGGGCAGGTGGGGCCGAGGGGCGGGACGGAGCGGGGTGTCGGGTGCTGGGCGCGGGTGCAGGTGTGAGCCGCGGACCTAGGCGGGGCGGGGAGGTCGTTGGAATTTCGGGGCCACTGGCCAGGTCAGGAGAAGGCCAGTACGTGCTCTCTCTGATTTCATTACACAATAAACGTGATAAAAGGGTTTCCACTAAATCTAGAGTTTTCTTCCAAACAATCAATTGAGGCTGTTCTCTAATAGGGAAATTAGACTGTCATAGCTAACCGATTTCTCAAAAGAAAAGGAAAGCCCTGTGCCACGCCTGCATAAAGACGCATTTATGATTTAAAAAACCGAAAGCATCTTGTTCTGATCTGCAAGCAATTGCTTTATGATTTGCACGGTCCAGAAGTCTTTGTTCCAGTAACCTGTCCTCCCCGAGGGCCAACCAGTTGACATTCCTTTGCTTTTCACGTGTAGCTATGATGCTTTTTGTTGTATTTGGGGGGGGTCATTCAAGCCTTTCTCCCCTCAGTTTGTTTCAAGCATTGAGCTGCGGGTTTAGATGTATCAGTTAGCTTTCTTGTATGGTGAATCAATCTAAAACCTCTGGATTTCAAAGGAAAGCGTACAGACTTCCTTTTTTGTTGTTGAAATTTTAGGGTTCTGCAATCTGGGGTGGATTTATTCAGTAAATTCCTATACTGTTGTTGCGTGGATCACAGGTGAGCCTGTAGTCATGCAGTGTGTTGACTGAGCCTGCTTGGTTGCACATGACTTCATTTACCTTTTTGGTGGTTAGCAAAGCTAAGTTTGGTTATTGGCAAAGCCATATGCAGTTGTCAGGCTAACCCAGGGGCTTCACCAGATGACAGTGTTGCTAGTGGGTAATCACCAGTGGAAAGTGCTTTTAACTCCTGCATCATTTGCATCATTTATGCCATTTTCCTTATGGCCAAAGCAAGTTAAATGACAAAGGCCAAATCATGAGAAAATGAATTCAAGGGAACAAGTCTGTGGAAACCTTCACTGCCGTAGTAAAAGCGCCAAAAATGTACATTATGTGCATCTTGCCTGTAAAACTAAGGGTCAGATGTTAGGTTGTCATTAAGCATCTTAAAAAAAAATATTTTCCTTCATCTAAGATTTTTTTTCGCCTAAAAAAAACTCTAAAACTTTTGTTTCTGATTTTTTAGATTTCATTTCAATTATCTGAACTTGCAGAAATTCCTGAAGATCTAAATAACATCTGGGGCCTCTCTGGCGGCCTTCGGGTTAAGTCTTAGCACTACCATCACTAGTAAGGCCTGAGTTCAATCCCTGGCCAGGGAGCTGACCCACATGGCAAAGCAGACATGTTGCTCCACTCAGCAGTGTATTTCAGTAGATCCACCTGTTCTGTTCCCCACTCTGTCTCTGGTGAATCCTCTCATCCTCCACACCTCTGGTCTATACCCCAGTTCTTCAATGCATAAATAAATAAAAAGTATATATTTTTAAAAATCTGTGTATTTAAAAAGTTACTGTGATTTTATAAATTGTTTCCTTTCTTATGCTTATGATAACTGGATTCTAAGGAAGCTTTTCCAGTTTCTTTCATCTTGGCAAGAAAGTGTTGGTCTAGATTGTTTCTGTAATCCCTTCTAACTTAATATCTTTTTAAATATGGTGGTATATAGATAAATCATGGATCTGAGACTGTTCTAATACAGCATAACTACTAAAAACATTATCCTTTATGTTTTAATTAAATCTCATCACATTCCACTTGCTAAACTAAGAATTAGGTGCTGTTTTATGTAATAACATGACCTTTGACAAATACTGGATGCACTACCGTTGACGAGAATAGAATACTGCAGATTTCTAATTTCCTTTGCTCCGTTCAAGAGGGCATGAATTCTGATTTTTAAAAATTCCTTCAATTTCCTTTGGTTTTGGTTATTTTGTCCCAAATAGGACAATAAAAGAATTTTCTGCCTGAAGACAGGCAGAGAGAGCTTTTGTTATGCTGGCTGAGCCAACAAACCTTTATTGTTAATAGATTATTTCTGTTAAATCAGAAAAAAATGAATATGCTGGGTCTCACTTTTGGTTAAGACATACATTCACCTGTGTTAAGAATGAATCCCCTTGGGCCTCCTTGGCCTAGGGGTTGAGTCTCATCACTTTCACCTCTAAGGCCTGAGTTCAATTCCCCAGCCAGGAAGCTGACCCACATGGCAGACCTGTCTCCCCACTGCTCCCCTCAGCAGTATCTTTCAGTAGATCCGCCTGCTCTGCTCCCCACTGTGTCTCTGGTGAATCCTCTCACCCCTACACCTCTGGCCTGCACCCAGTTGTTCTGTGCATAAATAAATAAATACATAAACCTTAAAAAAAAAAAAAGAACCCGTGGAGAATGACATTTGAGTCATTGCAGATGGGAAGGAATCTTGCTGGATACCCTCTCGGTATCTCTGTGGCTGGTTTTAGGGTCTTCGTCCCGGAAATATGAGTATGATCTTAATACTGAAACTTTCTTATTTCCAGCATAATCGTTTAAAAAATTCTTTATTGTTATGGTCTATTTCTGTCTCTTTTTTTTTGGCTGGTACAGCGTGCTTTACTGATGGTATGTACCAGGCAGGGCGGCCAGTGAAATGCAGGCCTGGTGACCAGGTGCCAGATCCAGCCACAGCCGGTGCCACCACCCTGAAGCGTCTCAGGGATGGGCTGGCCCCACGCGGGGCGAGGAGGCCGTAGGACCCGGAGGAGCAGAGAGGCGCTCTGTGCTGCTTTAAATGTGAGTGTTTCTTCCGAATCTCCACTCGGTCCTTTTCTCCGTAAATACCTGTGGGGTCCTCAAGCCTTTTCGGTCACTCTGACGGCTTCGGTTTCCTCTGACCTTCGACGCCTCCCCAGCCTTGCCCTCAGCCAGCCGAGGCCTCTTCTGATCTGCACACCACAGATCCACTGGGCAGTGGTCAGTGCCTGACCACAGAAGCTTCAGAAGTGATAGGTTTGGGATCTCACTTCTGCCCACCAAATTCTTGGCCCTTTGTCCAGCGTCACCGGCCCGTGCCCACCTCGCCGGTCACGCAGACCGCCTGGTGATTCATCAGACCCGTTGACCCTCTGGCAGCCCAGTTCTGCTCGTTGGTGCTTTTCCTTCTCTGCTTCAGGATTAGTGTCCTGTCCTGTGTTCCTCCCGCCCCAGGACCTCAGCGTGGGTCATCCTCTCTCCTGGTTTCTCTGCTTTAAGCCTTTCTTCAGCCTCCTACTAGGGGATCCCCGTGAAAAGGCAAATCTGATGATGTAACCGACCTCTGTGTCCGCCCCTCACTATACCCTGTGGCTCAAGAAGAGGGCGCCTTCCCTGCGTGACTGTCGGGGTGCACGTGTGTGTACCTGTCACGGGGGAATGCGGGGGACCTCGTGGGTCTCGTGGCCAGGTCGCATCTGTGAGCACCGGGCGACCTCACAAACAGCCCTGAGCGCCCACCGCCTTTAAGGTCTGCGCAGCCGGCTTGCGCCCCGGTTAGCGAGCGTCTTCCCTGTCAGCTGCTCTCCATTTCCTCCCATTTTGACTTCTGCTGTCTTCGCATTCGTGAGAACACGAGGTTTGTGAGGAGGAACTGAACATCTCTGGGGCTTCGGTGACGTGCTCCCCGACAGCGCGCCGTGGCTGGGTTTCCCCTTGGCTACCCCGTCTGCAGAGAGCACGCTTTCCGTGTTGCTTCCGTGGCCCATTATACTTTCGTCTCCAAACCGGATAATCAAGACCCGGGAGGGCAGTATTTTATGCTTTCTTTTGTCCTTAGCTGTGAAGACATTTCCAGATGATCAGAGTAATAACTGTAATAATGCTTCTTGGAACAGCAGGTGCGAGGGCGCGCATGCGTTGTGACTCTGTCTGTCTCACAGCATGGAGGACAGAGCATGGTGCGTTCTGTGCAATATAAAAGTCACCAAAAGAATAAGCCCCACGATGCCCAGTTCTTCTGACCCAGCCGCATGCCTTGAATTGATAAGAAATGTGCCACTGCAGGGGATGGTGACCTTCGAGGACGTGGCCGTGAGCTTCACCTGGGACGAGTGGCAGGACCTGGACGATGCCCAGAGGACCCTGTACAGGGACGTGATGCTGGAGACCTACGGGAGCCTGGCGGCCCTGGGTGAGCGGAACTGCCCGGGAGTGGCCAGATGCAAACAGCTTCCTTGGTCTCTGTGCAAGTCCTTTGTAATTACAGGCTGTGCAGATTTGAGATTCCAGGCCAAGAAAAATGTGACTGTCCAACCATCTCTTGAAGAGGTTCCAACTGGCCCTTGGTTTTACGGCCGCCACAGCTCTGCTGTTGCCAGCCTCAGGCCACGAGGCTTCCGCAGTGGATCTAAGGCAGGCCTTTGTTTCTTGACAACAGGGCATTGCGTTGCTAAACCCGAGGTGATCGTCAGGTTGGAGGAAGGCGCAGAACCGTGGACTCTAGGAGCACCCCCAAGCCAGAGCCTCTCAGGTCAGTCAGTGTCCACGGCAGGGCGCTGGGGAGAGGGCCCAGCTGCGTCAGCGAGTGTGTGGAGCTGTCCTTCACTGAAGTTGGCCTCTAGAACCAGCCCTGGCGGTCGCTCTGCATGTGCCCCCTCACTCGTTACTCGCGCCCCAGCGGCGGCTCCCTTTCATCAGTTTCTCCCTCTCATTTCTTTTCAGACTTAAAAAAATTTATTTATTTTTGCATAGATGAACTGAGGTATAGGCCAGAAGTGTGGGGTGGTGCGAGAATTCACCAGAGACAGAGTGGGGAGCAGAGTAGGCAGATAGACTGCAGGACACTGCTGAGGGGAGCAGCGGGTGAGACAGGAGAGGTCTGCTGCGCCCTGTGGGTCAGTTTCCTGGCTGGGGAAATTGAACTCAGGTCACAGCAGTGACAGCTCTGAGACCTAGTCCCCAGGCCACCAAGGAGGCCCTCTCCCTCTTTTTTCTTAGTGAATGTACATGTTCTTAGATTTAGCCAAGAGCCAGTCGTCACCTGGCTTCTCGTGCTGTGTTTGGTTAGTCCCTGCCTCTGGATTCTTAGTTGCCCTCAGTTCCTCCATGCACGCAGACTGTGCTCCAGCCCTAGTGCGCACTTTTGTTTATTCTTTCAACATGTTAATTGGGAGGTTTTTGATACTGCTCATTGCTATACTTCTGCTGGTATCAACTGCAATGAAATTATCTCCTTTTTTAGAGAGCTGAAATTTGTTGGGAGAGAAAATAAATACACGTGTTTAGTAAAATAAGAGCCACAATAAAAGTTTAAACATAGTGAGCGGTAGCAATGGGGGCGTTATTTTAATAATGGCCCTCGGGAGGCGCTTTTAGGGAGATCACAGGTGAAGTGTTTGCCTGGGTAGAGCTTGACCTGGAGACGACTGTTTTCCATTTTGAATAAATTGTACGTGCAGATGCCAGTGAGGTAGAGTGGACTCACCACTAGAGGGCTCGCAAGGGAATAGTTAACTCAAAAGGGAAGGAGCAGGGGCTGCCTGGGAGTGACTAGGGGCCTGACAGAGACATCCGGGACTTGCCTGTGGACCAAATGCCAGCCCCTGAGCAGCTGAGCAGGACTCAGCTGGCTGCTCACTGGGGAAAGGTGTGGGGCCTTACCTGGGGGGAGAAACTTTATTTCTCCTGTCGACCCGAGAGCTGTAGACCGGGGGGCTCACAGTTTGGGGGTGCGGTTTCAAGTTAGCACTTTCACTTTCTTCTGTGGAAATTATTACAAAAAAGAGAAGAAAGCAACATAATAAGAGACATAGAAAGAACTGAAAGACTCCTTCAACTCCCCCATGCAATATAAAAGTCTTCAGAATCATTAAGTTATCAAGTAGCGACTCTGGTACCAGGAAGCTGGGGTGAAGTGGGAGATGTTAGGGATCCTGATTTCAGAAGGAGCCAGAGCAAGGTTTCTCAGAGGTGGCAGGCGCAGCCTGGTCTGCAGAACCTAAATCCAGCTGGGAAGTGTTGTACACAGTGGTGAGTCGAAGTTTCCTGTTTCTGCTGAGTTTTCAGCAAGCTAATGATGTGGTACTTAATTTGGAATCTGCAGAGAGCTGTCTTCTGTAACATGGAGTTGCTAGTCTGTGTTTGAGAAAGCGGACCAATGCCCACAGCATTCCCCAGCGTGTAGAAACCCCTACACAAATGTAGATACAAAATCTTTGTTTCCCTGCAATATTCCTGCATGGGTGGCAGACAAATGTCCCGCCCCTGAGTCAGTGTGTAGCAGAGCCAGGAAAATGGCGCCATTTTCAAAGATTGAGTCATCAGAAAAGTTTTTACATTCTAAATGTCAAACCTAGTATAGAAAGAAACTTTATTTTTATATTTGCTTTCACAAGAAGTTGTTTGTATATGTGTTTATTTTCTTCTCATTTTAGATGTCCAGACTCTGGGTGGCCTGTCTGAGACCAACCCAGAAAACCAGAGCAGACGTCTGTGGCATGTTGCGCTCACCAAAAGCAAAACATCAAATTTTGAAAGAACTGTCTTAGGAACAAGTAATTTGAGCTCAGGCCATGTTTCAAAATTGATTTTAAATAGCAATGGAAGCTGTTCCGGGATGGTACCTGAGGAGATTCGTACATGTGAGACCTCTCTCCCTTGGGATCCTGCTGAGATGCACGCTGAAGGGATGGCTGAGGGCCGTCAGGTAAGTGGGAAACCCCGCCAGGGTCCCGGGCCTGCTGGTCGTTACCACAGAAGTCAAATTGGGCAGCGGCCTTTTGATGGCAGTGGAAAATGGAAAGTCTTCAACAACAACGAAGCATTCCTACCTAGAAGGAGTCTCCTGGGCGAGACCGCCTGCAGGTGTAACGGATTTGGGAAAGATTGTGACAGGCCCGCTCTCACTGCCCAAGAGAGAACCTGCATGGGGGAGACTCTTGATAGAGGTAGGAAATGGGGAAAGACCTTTCTGGAAAAACCAACAAAATCGAGTCTTCAGAGAGCTCATCTTGAAGACCATCAAAAACGTAATCAGAGTGGGAATGACATCAGTAAACAATTACACCTCATTCACCTGCAGCAGTCTCAGTTAGGGGGCAAATCTGACTATGATGTATGTGGTGGTGCTCCCTATAAAATGTCTAAACTCAGTAAATCTCAGAAAATACACATAGGTGAGAAAGTCTATGAATGTGAAGAATGTAGGAAACGTTTCTATCATAAGTCAGCCATCAACAGACATCAGAAAACTCACACAGGAGTAAAACCCTATGAATGTAAAGAATGTCGGAAGCCATTCTCTTGGAAGTCAGCCCTCACCAGACATCAGATAATCCACACAAGTGAAAAACCCTATAAATGTAAAGAATGTAGTAAAACCTTCAACTGGAAGTCAGCCTTCACTGTCCACCAGAGGAGTCACAGAAGTGAGAAACCTTACGAATGTGGAGAATGTAGGAAAGGTTTCTATCACAAGTCATCCTTCAATAGACACCAGAGAATTCACACAGGAGAGAAACCCTATGAATGTAATGAATGTATGAAGACTTTCTGCTACGTGTCAGAGCTCACTGTACATCAGAGAATTCATACAGGAGAGAAGCCCTATGAATGTAATGAATGTAGGAAAACTTTCTCTCAGAAGTCAGAACTCACTGTTCATCTGCGAATTCACACTGGTGAGAAACCCTATGAATGTAAAGAATGTCGGAAAACTTTCTATCACAAGTCATCCCTCACCGTCCATCAGAGAACACACACGGGAGAGAAACACTATGAATGTAAAGTATGTAGGAAATCTTTCTACCAAAAGTCAACTCTCACCGTACATCACAGAACTCACACAGGAGAGAAACCGTATGGATGTGACGAATGTACAAAAATGTTCTACTCAAAGTCAGAACTCACTAAGCATCAGAGAATTCACACAGGCGAGAAGCCCTATGAATGTAAAGAATGTAAAAAATCTTTCCACTGGAAGTCTGGCCTCACTGTGCATGAGAAGACTCACACAGGAGAGAAGCCCTATGAGTGTAAAGAGTGTAGGAAAACTTTCTACCTGAAGTCCTCCTTCAATAGGCATCAGAGATCGCACACAGGAGAGAAACCCTATGAGTGTAAAGTTTGTAGGAAAACCTTCTGCTACTTGTCAGAGCTCACTATACATCAAAGAACTCACACAGGAGAGAAGCCTTATGAATGCATGGAGTGTAAGAAATCTTTCTATCAGAAATCAACCCTCAGTCGGCATCAGAGAATCCACACAGGAGAGAAATGTTACGAATGTTACGAGTGTAGAAAAACTTTCTACCAGAAGTCCTCCCTAGATAGGCATCAAAGAATTCACAGAGGAGAGAGACCCTATGAGCACAAAGTCAAGAATATTTCTCTCTTGAGTGAACCCTCACTTTATGTTCCAGAACTCACAGAGGGGCTGGGCCCCGTGTGGCAGAGCGTGACTGAGTGAATGATCACCATGTACAGCTTTTGTTGTACAGTAGCCCGCATGTCTCATCCTCCATTCATTTTGGGGGGACCTTGTGACCGAGCTCGGTCCAGAGGAAATGAACACAAGTGATGAGCATTTCTACTGCGATGTGTTTGTAAATTTTTAATGCCATGTGACCTGAAGCGCAAATGCTGCCAGGATTTCCCTTGGCAGCCGAACATGAAGATGGCGCCAGGATTTGAACAGAAGGGACGGATTGGGGAGCACACACTGTCACTCGACCTCAGACGTCTCCCTTGTACTTTTCCTGAGTGAGAAATATTGACTCTGTCTAGCCTTTTCGTGTGTGATCTCTTCATAGCACGACCAGTCCTGAGGGACGGGTTTGCTGTATTGAGCTCTTTCTGCCTCTGTGTTAGTTTCCCAGCCTCCGTGTAGGAAATTCATACGGGTGGAACCTGGTTGGTACCTTTCATCCACAGTCCACTGATGGAGTTCAAAGATCCTAGGAAGACACGGGCAAGACGGTGAAAGCCTTCACCGTGCAGGACGTGCCCACTGAGCGCTGAGAATAATCTCAGGCCGTACAAACACCTTTCATGTGTCAAGCGCCAAGCTTAGCTATCTCCTCATCTGTGGATATCTCTACGTATGTCTGATTTTCTTCATGAAGTCTAGGTAATTCAGATGACAGTTTTCAGAAAGAAATGTTAAATACTACAGTGAAAAATTTTCTAAACCTTGACTAGAGACCAGTAGTTCTCCTCTGGGAGTGATTGGATCTTTAGGGGACATTGCTCTGAGCACCAGTGTCCATTTCATTTCTATTTTTCAGGGCAGTTGAAGGGCCTTGAAGGCTGGAAGGGGTGGAGAGTAGGGTCTGTCTCAGTGCGATTGTTGCGAGGGCACATCACAGGGTAGTGTGGGGGTGGGACGTATTAATGTCCGCATCCTTGGCAGTTACAGAACACACTGTCCACTTTGTGGCCAAAAGGACTGTGACTTCCGTTTGCAGCTATAGCAAGTATCCCACCATCTAATGTCAATAAGGTGGTCTCGGAGTCTGGGGTCTTGTGAATCTGAATCATGTGTACTCCGGCCTCTACACAGTTCCTTGTGTGTGGTGGTTTTTAATCTGAAGAGGCATGACCTGAAGTGATCAGTACCTGTCTGGACACAGGTCCTGGGCACAGATTGAAAAGGTGACGTCTGTTAACCAGTCATTAAAATGGAGCTGGGCAGCTGTTCACCAGGTTAAAGATCTTTGGACTGGACCAGATGCAACTGTATCAAACAGATTTTTTTTTTTTAATAAACAGAAAACATCAAACAATTATCTGAGAAGTCTCTGTTCTTCCTCCTTTCTGGAGAATCAGTAACCAGTCGCCAAGACTAATTCTGTTCATACTAATCAGCTTTTCTTTTAAAAAGATTTATTTATTTATGCATACAAGCTGGGGTACAGGCCGGAGGCGTGGGGTGGCGAGAGAGTTCACCAGAGACAGAGTGGGGAGCAGAACAGGCGGATCTACTGAAATACACTGCTGAGGGGAGCAGCGGGTGAGGCAGGAGAGGTCTGCCGCGCCATGTGGGAATCTCCCTGGTCGGGCGTCGAATTCGTGTCGCTGCTGCAGACAGCTCCACAGTGAAGTGCTTAACACTTTGTGGTCCACTCACATATTAGTACGTGTTTTTGTCACCAGTATCAGGTGGCCGCTCACGTATTAATACGTGTTCATCTAGTCTCTGGTTTTTTATGCCACGGTGGATTTATTTGGAACTATTAGGAGCTATTTCTTTGATCGTACTCAGTCTAGAAGCTTTACACATTGTTTTTGGTGAAAGTGTAAGGTGTTTTATGAGAGATATTACAGTTTTTTTAATATCCAGTAGTTCAGGAGTTGTGTGTGTTTTATTGAATGCTTATAAGCATTCATGCGGTGGCACAGAAAATGGCCGGCCCCAAGGGCTGGTAAATTTAAAGGGCACCAGCACACGAAGTGTTAACCTCTGCGCCACCAGGAGGCCCACTAATCAACTTTTTAAAAAACCATTTGGCTCATCTTCTTTTCCTCACATAAAACCTCTCAACATTATCCTTCTTGGGAACGAATTTTAGGTTTCTAGTACCCTGGATTGTACTTCTTTGGTCCTAAATTAATGTGCTTGGCTGTTTAATGGCCTAAACTGTAGGTGGACATTGGCGCAGAGCTAATGGCGCAGAACCACAGGTGGTTCATCCAAGGAGTGGGAGGGCAGGTAACCCTCAGTCATTGGATGGTACTCCCTCATTTGAGCTGACAATTTTGGCTGACGGCGAGAGGGTTGTTGTCAGGGTCCCCAAACCTTTCGTGATATGTTTTGGGAATTCATTCATCTCTTTGGGGCTCCTGCTTCCTGCAGGTTCAGAAGTAGATGTCTTGGTGATTGGCATTTTGCAATAGCTCGTGCTGTGTGCTGGCAGGGGTCGCTGCTTTGACATCTGTTCTCCTGAGCGGGGGTAGTATTTTTCTCTCTAAGTTTATCTTGGTCTTTGGCCTGATCCGAGCAGAGGCTGTTGTGATGTGTTTGGGTGTCTTGCTGTTCTGAGCGTTTGTCATCAATGTAGGACTAAGACAGTAGCTCACTCGGGAAGTGCCCCCTGACACAATTGTCGGAGTGGGAAAACGAGAGAAGAGTGAGGAAACGCGTTGAAGGGTGTGCTGAGGAGCTGCCGCCCTAGGAATGAGGAGACAGCCCCTGGGGTTCACCTGTGAGGAGCTGCGTGGGTTCATCTCAGCTCACTCGGAGAGTAAGAAAGGAAAACACATAGAAGTATAAGGAATCTTTGCAGACTGTCAGTTTCTGTGTGTCCAGTTGACATGGCGCCACATAAGAATGATCTGGAAATCATTACAAATGTGGAGGTTGCTGATAGTATCTTTCTGGAGCTGTAAAATGAGTAAAATGTGGGGCCTCCCCGGTGGTCTAGGGGTTCAGTCTCAGCGTTATAACCACTACAGCCTGAATTTGAACCCCGGCCAAGGAGCTTCCCACAAGGCGCAGCAGAAGACCTCTCCTGTCTCCCCGCTGCTCCTCTCAGCAGTGGATTTCAGTGGATCCGCCTGTTCTGGTCCCTGCTCTGTCTCTGGTGACTCCTCTCACCCACTGCACCTCTGGCCTGCACCCCAGCTCTTCTACAAACAAATAATTTTTTTATGTTTATTTATTTTTTTTTAAAGATTTATTTTTTATTTATACATACAAGCTGGGGTACAGGCCAGAGGTGTGGGGCGGTGAGAGGGTTCACCAGAGACAGAGTGGGGAGCAGAACAGGCAGATCAGAAATACACCGCTGAGGAGAGCAGTGGGTGAGGCAGGAGAGGTCTGCCGCACCATGTGGGATTCTCCCCGGCTGGACGTTGAACTCGCTTCGCTGCCGGCGACAGCTCCACAGCGCAGCGCTTAAATGCTGCGCCACCGGGGAGGCCCTTTTTAAAAATATTTATTTATTTATGCATACAAGCTGGAGTACAGGCCAGAGGTGGGGTGGCGAGAGCACTCACTAGAGACAGAGCAGGGAGCAGGACAGGCAGATGGAGGGAAATACACTGCTGAGGGGAGTAGCGGGCGAGGCAGGAGAGGTCTGCAGCGCCATGTGGGAATCTCCCCTGGGCGTCGAACCTGCGTTGCCACTGCCAGCAGCTCCACAGCGCAGCGCTCAACCGCTGCACCACTAGGGAGGCCCCCCAAATAAATAAATCTTTAAAAAAATTAAATGTAAAATGAATTCTTGAGAAAAATTTCATGTCTTCATCCTGTGAGACCTCCAGATCAACATGTAGGGGAGGAGATGTATGTTTATCTCACAAAATCGAATAAAATCAACCCCTTCTCTCCAGCCACCCATTCACAACCCTCTTAAATCATAATGTCCAAATACAGCAAGTGTCAGAGGTCACCAAAACCGTGTCCTTGAACCATGTTTACTCTTTGAAACCCTGTAACTGAAACACTGTGATGTACACTTAACAATACTTGACCACTGTGCCATGAAGTCCATATATCTATGTTACACAACGAGGCAGCATAACAGCAAAGAACAAAAAATAAACGTGGTAGCAGAACAAGAGATGGCGTGGAAGTGAGTCACAGGCAGATGTAACCGCAAAACGAGGAGAATGTTAAGACTGAGTTCTCATGTCCACTTGGTCTTGGAGTCACGGTGGTTCCATCACTTCCTCCCCTCCCACTCCTCAAGGTCACCTTTGCCTTCAGCAAGCGCCTGAATTTGTCAACTTCCTTTGCCTAAAGTGACCCAAAATTTCACTCCTGATCGCTGCGGCCCACCACAGTGCTGCCTGCACTGGGCTGTTAGCAGTTTGCCACTGGCTTTAGTCCCAGGGTGGAGTAACACGAAGAAAGCTGAGGGCTCTCCGGTCAGACCGGTGTCCTCTCCGCGCTTCCATCGTGGTGTAGGAGACCAGTGTGCCCGTGAAGTGTTAGTCACCTCACTGTTGGTTCCTTTCACTGGGCTGCAAACCAGAGTCCCAAACTTCTAACTAATGAAGCCATTGCAGAAACCAATGTGGCAAAGGCCCAGGCCTTCTGCCATCGAGAACTCCTATCCTTGGCCACATCTGAGGGTCTGCCAACACGCCATGCTGGAGCACAGACATTTAAAGGGCAATCAGCCTGACACCTGTTAACAGTCCACATCCACATCGGGCCTGACCCCTTAAACCTAACAGAACCCCAATCATCATGCATCTGGGAAAAACCCTGAATGCTTTTCAGAGTTTTAGAAACTGAGATGTGGCCAGTCCCAGCTGAGGACGTGCGTGAGCAGCAGGGGGCTGCAGGCCAACCCCGACTTCGCCGCTCTGCCCCCTCAGCCGCAGGCCTCAGAGGGGATCCGCTAGTCAAGCTCCAGGCCCAAAGCTGCCTTCAAGTTACTCAAGTAGCTCAGCCTCGCTGGACGCCGGAGCCGGAAAACCAGGGCTCACAGCACCTGCATGGGCGTCTGCTTAGAAAGGACACCCCGGGCTCGCGTGCCAGAGGGGCTGCCTGGCCCGGGAGTCAGCGCTGGACACGCTGCCTGCTCTGGACAGCTGTTTCCTGGACACTGAAGCCCCCAGGGAGGCTCCCTGAAGGTGGGGCTCCCTGGCTGGACGCGCACTGCGTTTCCTCCTGTGACGCCAGGGATTCGCTTGTGTTCCCTGGTAAAAGACTTAGCCCCTGAGGCTGCCCTCCTTACCCTAAACACACTCTCGCAGACACCTGACTGGGGGGCATTCTGAACATTCACGGAGACGACTGCTTTCCCCGGGCGTCCGCCTCATGTCCGTCATGTCCTCACCGCCCCCCCCCCCCCGCCCCAGGAGAGCCCCAGACTGTTGAATGCAAGAGAAATGCAAGAGACTGTTGTCAAAACACCTGTCATACATTTAACTCGCTTTATTTTAATATTTTAAAACACACCCAGGGCCTCCTACTCCCCCAGTTTCTCCCCTGAATGCCTCCAGGGCAGCTGTGAGGAAACCTCCAGCACCCCTTCCCATGACCCGCCAATACCACCCGTCCTCACACCCACTTTACTAAACACAGTCCGCACTGTCCGAAACACAGCGCCCTACCTGGCGCCTCCATGTAGAAATGCAAGAGACTGTTGTCAAGACACCTGTCATACATTTCATTCATTTTAATTTTTTTAAAAGATTTATTTGGGCCTCCCTGGTGGCACAACGGGTTAAGCACAGTGCTGTGCTCTTGCGCCCCCCCCCCCATAAATAAATAAAAATATTTATTTATTTATGCACACAAGAACTGGGATATAGGCCATAGGTGTGGGGGCATACAAGAACTGGGGTGTAGGCCAGAGGAACGGGAGGTTGTGCATGAGAGGATTCACCAAAGACAGTGGGGAGCAGAACAGGTGGATCTACTGAAATACACTGCTGAGGGGAGCAGCGGGCGAGGCAGGAGAGGTCTGCTGCACCATGTGGGAAGCTCCCTGGCTGGGTTCGAACTTAGGCTGTAGCCGCTGTGATAGCTTCATAGTGCTGAGCTTTTAACTCCTGTGCCACCAGGGAGGCCCATGTAAAGTGTTTTGGTGTCCTACAGAGTTATTCCCCACTTGGCTCTTCATAACTGCATGTTAAAGATGCCTGGGCCTTTGCATGTCTCAGCCAGTTTAGAGTCCACTTGTGCATTCACACAGACTTTTATGTTGAAATGACAACAGACTGACTCCTGTATCACGTGGGCAGGTTTGGTATCATTGTAAGTTTCCCATTTGTGAAAACTGTCTGTCTCCATGATTGAGCTCTTTTGAAAATTCCATAGACTATGTCTGCCACTGCATTAACTCCTGTCACCTTGCTGCACATGTGCTTCCCATGCCTGACTCTGCTCCGCTCACCTCTGCCACTTGACCAGAGTCTTCTGCCCCACAGTCCGCTCCCGGCAGTCTCGTTTCTACTCTGCCTTTAGACATGTGACCTTATTTCATTCCACATGCAGTAAGATTTACAGCATGTCCATTTCTCTGTTGGCTTGTTCCATTTAACATAATGAACCCCAGGTTCATCCAAGCTGTCTCTAGTGGAGGGATGGCTGCTCATTTTGTTTAAGGGTTAGTAGTAATCTATAGCTAACTTACTGTCTCACTTTTTCTTTTATTCTTTTTGTTTTTTAAAGATTTATTTATTCATACAAGCTGCGGTGCAGGCTAGAGGTGTGGGGAGTAACAGAATTCAACAGAGACAGAGTGGGGAGCAGAACAGGCGGATCTACTGAAAATACACTGCTGAGGGAAGCAGGTGAGTCAGGAGAGGTCTGATGCGACTTGTGGGTCAGCTCCCTGGCCAGAGATTGACCTCAGCTCATCATGGTGATAGCGCTGAGACCTCGAGGATAAACTGCTTTGCTGCAAGACATTCTCTTGGTTTGGAGCTTGGTTTTCTGGGCGGGAAGCAACAGCTCTGGCTTGGTGGATTACACCTGCACGCAGGGGCCCTAACCCACCTTTCTGCTCCCACTGTGCCCTGTGTTCCGAGAGTCTGGGTTCCCCCTTCACCCCACACCCACACCAGGTCCTTCAAGCACCTTCCCGCTCCCTCCTAGACGTTTCTGAGCGCCACGAGGCTGCGCCGTCCCGCCTCTCCCTACTCACTTTCTGGACATAGACCAGGTGGAACCCCATCAGAATCCCTTGCGGGAAGGTCCACTGCAGCAGGGACTACATTTCCCACAAGCCTCTAGGCGTCCGTGGGGGCGTCGGTTTTTTGGATTCCTCAGCCATGAAGTCCTGAGACCTGAAAGGAGGGTGGAAGCTGCAGGGTAGCTGGTTCTCCTCCCTCACTGGGGATAACTGGGCCCTAGGCCCCATGTCAAGGGGAGGTCAGTCGGATGCTTTCTAAAAGCCTCATTCAGTCCTTCACTCAAATGCAGGAACTGGGCCTCCCTGGTGGCGCAGTGGGTTAAGCGCAGCACTATGAAGCTATCCAGAGCCACTGTAGCATGAGTTCGATACCCGGCCAAGGAGATTCCCGCATGGCACAGCAGGCCTCTCCTGCCTCGCCTGCCTCGCCCGCTGGCTGCTCCCCATCAGCAGTGTACTTCAGTAGATCTGCCTGTTCTGCTCCCCACTCTGTCTCTGGTGAACCCTCTCACCACCCCACACCTCTGGTCTACATCCCAGCTTGTATAAATAAATAAATAAATAAATAAATAAATAATAAATAAATAAATAAATCTTTTTTTAAAAATGCAGAAACTGGTCAAGTGTGCGCCTTAGCACTCGCCTGGGGAAGATGTCTCCCCCTCGAACTTGGATGTGCAGTCAACTCCCCCAGTCGCGCGCGGCAGCTTTCAAAGTGCAGTGAGTCAGCGAAGGGAGTCTAAGAAGCGCCTGTGTTCTGGAGAAAAAACAAAACACCGGCCCCAGCCTTCCCACGCTGCTCTGCGTGCCGGGCCAACCCTTTGCCAGCAGCTCCCCCGCGCATCGCTCATCTACCATCCCTCTCCCACAAACTCCGCGCGTTTTAAGACGCCTTGGAGGACGCGCCTTCCAGGACCCAGACGGCCCGCCGGCGCAGAGGCTTGCGGGAAATGTAGTCCGCGCTGCCGTGGCGCTTCCCGCAGGGGTGCTGGGAAGGCAGCTTCTGCGCAGGCGTGACCCCGCCCCCTCTCCCGCCATATTCGGTGCGGCCTTTACTCTTCCCCGGCTTTGGCTCCTCCTGGAGGTGGTGGTGGCGGTGGGAGGGGATGGCCCCTGGGCGCTCAGAAACTGCCCGGGAGGAGCGGCAGGGTGGGGGAGGGATGCACGTGCAGACGTGGGGTGAAGGGGAGTGCGGGCCGGTGGCGGAGGGCGCGGGCGGGTGGGGGAGGGGAAGTGAGTGCGGGGGTGGGGTGAAGGGGAAGCCTGGGCATTGGGTCCCGGGTGGGAGGGAGGGTTAAGGCTGCTGAGTGTGACGGAGGGACCTGAGCGCGCCTGGGGCGTGACGGGGGCGAGCCGGAAGCCCGGTGGCTGCCTCCTGCACGCGAGTGCTGGTGTGAGCCGCGGGCCTGGGCCGATCGGGGAGATGATTGGAGCATAAGGGCCACAGGTTCGGACAGGGGAGGGCAGTGCTCGCTGTGCTTTCACTGATGCTCCCTCAGAGGAAGACGGGCAGTAGTAGGCCAAGTGCCCTTTCAGAAGCTTCCAGGTCTGACTGGTGGAGTCTTAGATTGAGACTCCAGCAGGGCGGAGACGCCGGGCAGGATGGGATGTTTCTGCAGGGAGAACTCTGGTCTGCTTTTGAGTTCTGCTCTGGCAGGAAGCATCCTGGGCGAGGCGGACAACCTATGTATCAAGGTTGGGCATCTGTAAGATGAAAACGCTAATGACTAGTGAGATGCCCGGATTCCAGGTGAAATCCTTGGGAATGGTAGTCTTACTGTGGCAGATGTATTCGTGAGGTTTCTTGGAATCTCTACTGGAGTGTGTCAGGACCCTTCATGCACTGGGTACCTGCCTTCCACTCCCATTTTTGAAACTTTTTACAAGACCAGCTTTCCAGGGAACTTGAGTTCTGGAAGGGATGTTTGGCCTCTGGGTGATGCTCCTGTTTTCTTTTGACAGGTAGCTGTTAGGAAGTGTGGACAGGCAGCACAGGCATGTGAAGAATGATCTGCCTACCTGAAGGTCAAACCTTATGGCCTGAACCCTCTGTCTAGCACCGCAGAGCAGAGGCAGAAGCGTCGCAGAGAGGAGGTCCTACCTTAGCACAGCTAAGTGATTATTGCAGTGTCTGCCCAGAGGGAATAAGATATGGGCCATGCTACCTCTTTCACAAGCTGTCAAAGGTTGTGTGATATTTGAAGTTTGGATCAAGTTTCTGGAGACCTGGGTTGAGAGGGGTAAGCAAACACCTAAAAAATATCCCTTATTGGAAGGGCCTGAGGGGTCCTCTGGGTTGGGGGGCACCTTTCATTTCTTCCTAAGCACACACTTATCCCTTCATTCTCACTGTTTCCAGAACCTGATCTCTTTTATTTTTTTTTAAAGATTATTTATTTTATTTATACATACAAGTTGGGGTACAGGCCAGAGGCGTGGGGCGGCGAAAGGGTTCACCAGAGACAGAGTGGGGAGCAGAACAGGCAGATCAGAAATACACTGCTGAGGGGAGCAGCGGGCGAGGCAGGAGAGGTCTGCCGCGCCATGTGGGATTCTCCCCGGCGGGGCGTCGAACTAGCGTCACCGCTGCTGACAGCTCCACAGCGCAGCGCTTAACCACTGCGCCACCGGGGAGGCCCAGAACCTGATCTCTTTTAAAGCTAGTCCATCATGAAAGTTGGTATGTAAAGAGAGTGCTAAACCTTCCTCTGTCTTGAATGCTTAGTAGTTCACCAGGGTTTGTCAGGATTTCTGCCTTATGAGAAAGATGAAAACAATTTGATGTGTTCTGCGTCCGCTAGGTCACATGACTTGTGTGTGTCAGGCTGTTTGAACTCTGGCGAACACTAGCCACTTGCTGCAGTGTAACCAAAATTCATTTCTTGTTGCTCGTTTTGTTTGTTTTTGAGAACTGCAGCCATGAGCGCAAGCCAGTTTTAGAAGACCTTACCTTAAAATGCTTCTCCTTTTTCCCTCTGTAGCTTTCTGTGGATTAGTGATTTCTGTTGACTTATGGGAAAATGTTTCCCACATTAAACAAAATTTTTCTTGAAATTGCTCAGCTGAGCCTATTCATCATTTGAAATAGGAACATTTGACTGCTTCGCATGACTTTTAAGCATTTTCTGAAAATGCAGATCAAGTGCAGTGCAGTAACAGCTGAGTCTCATGACGTGAAAAACTTAAAACGTTGACTTCTCATCCCCACACATGCACTTGAATGATTCCTGTGGTCTCTCTTGGTTGAACAACCTCATTGAAGTCCATCTGGTTGATGCTCTTGATACCTTTAAAATTTCAACATGTTGCGCTGATCTCTTGATTGTGTTTGGTTTGTGATTCGAGACCCCCCACCACCACTTTGTTACACACATTGAGTTAGGCATTTAGATCTGTCACTTAGCCTTTGAGGTGTAACTAACCAAGTAAAGTGTCCTGCCTTTGATTAAAACAAACCACCCAACCATTTCGTCCTCTGGAAGTTTCACGGTCCCCTTTCCGGGCCAGGCTTAGCGCCTTGTGCCACTCGCCTGGATGACAGTGCTGGTTGGATCGTCTGGGGCCTTGGCTGAGGCCGCCTGTCGGTGGGAGGGGACTATGGTTACTTTTCTGTTGGTTTGTTCTGGCCGCTGCCTAATTCATGTGCTCCCACAGCTACTGCAGGTGTCCTCGCAAGATGACAGCGCCCCCAGCACGCAGACTCCAGTGAGAGAGTGCTTTCCATCGTGTGCAGCCTCTGCTGGCTTCCCTGTGGTGAAAGCAGGCCCGATGGCGACACCCGCTTGTTGCTGGAGGAGACGTCACGAGGAAGCAAATCCAGGGAAGCAAGTTTTGGGGAACCTGTACATGGACAGGGTACCACCAAAAACGTGCATTCCTTGGAACTTTTCTCTAAAGTCCAGGGCCACAGATGTGTTGTAAGTAATTTTAAATCAGGCCTTAGCATTAAATGTACATAAATCAGTAGGGAATTTATGTTTTCATGACGTTAAGAGTAAATTTAAGTCTGAAATCTACCAGTTGTTGTTCTCGTGGCTTCTTTCCTGCAGCTTCTGAAAGTGTGAAAGTCTGTCATTGCCTCTCAGGAAGACTCTTCTTTTCCAGCTCACGTGTGCCGTGCTGTGTGCTCGAGCACCTCGACTCAAGGGTCTCCGGGCCTTTGTGACTCGGCTCCCTCCGCCGTCGCTCCCGGCTCAGCTTCCGCAGTCCTTGGTGCTTCTAAGACCAGGAGACAATGAATAAATCCGTGGTGAGTCAGTGAGTTTTTTCCTCAGCTCCCCTTTATGTTGAGCTTAATGAGGTTTTATGAATTAAAAAGGAAAAGAAATAAGAACGGTTCCTGTTCACGGATATTTTCGTGAAGAACATAAAGGTGGCGCGTGGAGCAGGCAGGCCATCCACCTTCAGGCATCCAGGGTGAGCGCCTGGTCTCTGGTCGGTCTGAAACCAGGGCCCCCAGACAGACACACTGGTTGCCTGACCAGAATGGGCGCCTGGAGGGCTGCGTGCTGCGTCACCGCTCAGTACGCCCGACCTTGTGTGGTGGTGATGGTTCTCTAATGCCAGTGCCCAGCTCGGTGACGTGTCTCTGGAACTGCTGGAGCGTGTGGTTCTGCACCCTTGGACTTGACGCAGGAAACAAACTTGGGACGTCTGCGGACTGAGCGCTTAGCTGGGCTGTATGTGCAGTTAGGCCGCAGACTGTTCAAGGCTGTTTCCTGGTGGTGTTTCCGCTGCTCTTTGGCTCTTCCCCCATCCCAGTGTAGGCTTCCTTCGCCTTTTGTAAAGCTCCTCTGTGACGTCGGTTCTCTGCTCTGTTTCAGTGCGGTGTCCTGCCGTATATGAGAGGGTAGTCCATGTCCTCTTCTGGAAATTCTTGTCTATTAGCTGCTGTCACAGCCTGTTGTGATTCCTTCCCTGTTTCCCTGGGTTCTTGTTGCTTCTGCCCCCGAACCTAGCCCCTTCTGGTGTCCAAACCTGGGCCCAGTCCTCAGACTGCAGGTGTCCCTGACCGAGTCGGCCCTCGGGTTTGTAGGCCTGACTGTTCTGTCCAGCGGGGACCTCCTCCCTGCCCTTCCCACCGGAGGTCCAGCACTCTGGGATTGCTTCTTTTAGTGTCCAAGTAGTACCTCGAGCTCAGTAAATCCAGATGAAAAACACCTCCTCGTTTCTGGCTTTATGTATGGAATTACTTCCGGCCAGCCAGTGACTCAAGCCTCAGCACTGACATTTCTCCTGGAGTCCTGCCTCTCGGCATTAATCTTACATAATAAAGGGCCTCCCGGGTGGTGCAGGTTCTCAGCACTATGAAACTGCAGCACGAGGGAGCGGACCCAGGCGCAGCAGACCTCGTGCTTTTGTTTCTCGGGTCTTTAATATTATCAGATATTTTGTTTGGTGCTGAAAGAAATACAGTAACTTTTTTCCATGAGAATTGTCATTCTCGGCAAACCTGAAGGATGGGGCCTCCCTGGTATTAAGGGGTTGAGTCTCGGCGCTATGAAGCTATCTGCAGCCACTGCAGCACGAGTTCGATCCCCGGCCAGGGAGCTGACCCCAGCTTTTGTATGCAAGATAAATTAAATAAATCTTTAAAACAAAACCTGAAGGATGTGTGTTTGCCCAGCGATGGGCTCTGTGCCTCTTAAGTTGTCCTGCTGGCCGGCGGGAGTGGGGCCAGCTGAAGGCGCCCGGCGGGAGGAGGCACTCGGGGGTCAGACAGTTTGGACAGGGCGAGGACAGAGACACTGGGAATAAAAAGAGGAAGCTCACATTGGCATCCAGTAGTCACAGATTCCTGTCACTCTTCGGTTTTCTTTTTATAAGTTCATGTGTGTGACTCTAGCTGTAGTTTTGAATCATTTGTGACTGTTCTATCAGAAAATGCTGTTACGATCTCAATTTTTTTTTTAAAGATTTATTTATGCATACAAGAACTGGGGTGTAGGCCAGAGGTGTGTGGGGGGGTGAGAGGATTTACCAGAGACAGAGTGGGGAGCAGAACAGGCGAATCCACTGAAATCCACTGCTGAGGGGAGCAGCGGGGAGACAGGAGAGGTCTGCTGCGCCCTGGGGGTCAGCTCCCAGGCTGGGATCAAACTCGTGCTGCAGTGGCTGCGGATAGCTTCGCAGTGTGAGACTTAACCTGTTGCGCTACCAGGGAGGGTACTCTTGTTTACTCTTTTGTTTAAACTCTTTCTGAGGGTGTTTTTAATTCATTTTAATTACTTCAACATTCGTAGGGAATAATGGATATGTGCATCAGTCATAACTATGATTATGGCCTGGAACTCTGGTTAATATTTTGTGAAATTTTTTATTGTGAGCATGTGTCATCAGCCTAAAGTTCCCTTTGACCGTTTCCGTCTACAGAGTGTTGACACCTAGTGTGTTCACAGCGCTGTGCGCTCTCCCCACCCGAGGGCCCGTCTCCCCCGGGAGCGCTCCGCTCACCACGCGCCGAGTCCCTGCCCTCTTCCCACCCCGGCCCTGTGTCTGCGCTCAGACGCTCCTGTAAGTGGAGTCACATATTTGTTCTTTTGAGACTGGCTTTTTTCACTTCCCGTTGTGTCGTCAGATCTAACCCCTGTTGTCACCTGCGCCTGCACGTTTCTTCTTTAAGGCTTGGTGCTGTCTGGGTGCTTGTAGGGACCACATTTGTTTTTCCGTGGGCGCCCCATTGGGGCCCTGAGTGGCTCCCACTTTCCTGCTGGGATGGACATTGCTGCTGTGAGGGTGACTGCATGTGCCCTGGGCGGTTGCCGCCCACATTTGTTTTTCTTTCTTTTTTTTGTAAGATTTATTTTATTTATGCACACATGAACTGGGGTGTAGGCCAGAGGTGCAAGGGGCTGAGAGGATTCCCCAGAGACAGAGTGGGGAGCAGAACAGGAACAGGCGCAGTGACTGAAATCCATGGCTGAGGGGAGCAGCGGGGAGACAGGAGGGGTCTGCTGCGCCCTGTGGGAAGCTCCCTGGCCGGGGATTGAACTCACGCTGCAGTGGCTGCAGATAGCTTGATACTGCTGAGACTTAACCCCTGATGTGTGACTCTTAACAGGCCACTTGCACGCACGAGCGTGGCCCAGGGGAGGTAATCACAATACGCTTACCGAGTTTCCTGCAAGGGGAAGTACAGTCTTTCAGAGAAAAGCCCCCGGAAAGGTCGAGAGGCCGTCAACTGTAACCGCGGCTGGCATGGCGGGCTCCTGGGTCAGTGGCTTTGGCGCCCTTCGGTGAGGAGAGACGGGTCTTCCTTCCCTGAGCTGGCATGGCGATCTCCACTCCCGGCCTCTGGACTCAAGAAATGGCAGCTTTTTTTTTTTTTAACGGCAGCTCAAGCTAACTAATAGGAGGAGGAGCAGCGAGTTTGACTGGACGGAAATGTGCCCGCTAACTGCGTCCTTTCTTGCTTGGGTGCATTTCACATGAACTTTTAAATCAGTCTGTTGATCTTTATGATACGGACTTACTTTCTCTCCTTGAGCGTGTTATGCATTTGTGTTTAATTAATTCATTTTTATATCCTCCAGGATTTTTTTCCTTCTCAGAGTGTTGTGTGGAAATTTGTGAACTGTGTCGGTGTAGGTGTTCTGTTTTCTTGTTGTTACTGTGTGTGTGTCCTTGCACATACCAAGCCTTGCGTGTGTGAGTTTGCAGCCTGCTGGTTGGCTGCATATTCCTGTTGGCGGCGGCGTCGTGTGGTTCTCTCTGTCTTCTGAGTGTGAGTGATCGGCACGTTCTGATCGCTTCCCCCCTGCTTTCCTGGCTCACGGTGTGCACTGAGGCTGCTGGTGCCGCGGCAGGACGCGGGCTGTGGCCCTGCGGGGCTTCCCCGTGAGGCTGACTGCGGCCTCCACTGAGGCCAAGGAACTGCATTTACTGTATTTATAAAAAACATTGATTAATGCTGAGATTTCCTTCTTCCTGCCAGTCTTCTAAAAGTTCTTCATTGCTAGTGGTGTGTTTCTCACACAAAAGAATGAACCCCCAGACTCCGTTTTCTGACCCAGGCTGATGATTTGAATTGAGGAGAAATGTGTCATTACAGGGCATGGTGACCTTCGAGGACGTGGCCGTGAGCTTCACCTGGGACGAGTGGCAGCACCTGGACGATGCCCAGAGGACCCTGTACAGGGACGTGATGCTGGAGACCTACGGGAGCCTGGCGGCCCTGGGTGAGCGGAACTGCCCGGGAGTGGCCGGGGTACACATTCTTTTCTGAAGTAGTTATAGGAAACACACGCTCTTTAGGTTTGAGGTCCAGGTCAGAAAAGAATGTGGACATTTGCCTCTAATCAGCGATCCAAATTAGCCTCTTACTGCATAACCCGGAGAGATGAGCTCTCACTCGGCACAGTCCATGACACTTACCAGCTTGGCGAAAGACACGCTCATTTTCATCACCAGGGTGTTGCGTCACTAAGCCTGAGGTGATCTCCAGGTTGGAGGAAGGAGCAGAGCCGTGGACTGAGGAAGGACCCCCAAACCAGAGGCTGTCAGGTAGGTCTGTGCCTGCGGGCCCAGAGGTGTAGATGTTGCTTGTATTGTGCTGTTTTCCCCATTTGTTTTCTCCAAGCCCCGGCACAGCCTGGGCCGAGGAGTCAGACTTACGCATTACGCCCCCGAGAGGGCTCTTTCTAGTCAGCGTCCCCTCTTTTTTTTTTTCAGCTGCTGTATGTATTTTCTTATTCGTGTCCAGAATTTAATTCCTGAATGTGTACTCAGGGGACTTTTTCTTGGTGTGTTACTTTCTCTGTCCCCTCCATTTCTCTATTCCTAGACTATTTTTCCCTCCAGCATCTCGTCACACATTGGGTTATTCTGTCAACATGCAAAGTAGGAAGACGTCTTGTTCACTGGTCCTTTTTGTAGTTATGAGATAACATAGTAGTAAAAGAAATACACATTCTGTAGACTTTGTATTCTATGGAGGGGGGGATAATGAAACAAACATGTTAAATAGTGAAATAAAGAGCCACGAAGAATGATTAACCAGGATGAGAGACAGAAATGAAGGGAAATGAAGGGTATCATTGGGGAAAGGTGCTGACAGAGCGTATTTATGGAGGTTATTAAGTGTTTTTATTTGCTAAAACTTCGGCTTGAGGTGCGTGTTTTGCACTCTGGCGTGTGTGTGATCAAGAGCGGGGTGCGCACCACTGTCAGAGGCGCGGGTGGGTGAGGTCCGGGACACAGCGTGAGACACCGCGCCTTTGAGGCGGACCCAGCAGGCGCCTCTCAAGGGGAGGGGTGGGCGGGAACAGCAGGGCCTCCTGAGGCAGGGGCAGGGTTCTAGGCTGGCGCCTCGGTCTTTGGGAGCGGAGGGTCACGCTAGCATCATCACTCTGTTGTGAGAATCCTTGTAAAGCAAAGACACCCACAAACTAAAGAATGTGGAACATACACCGGACTCCGGTTTCAGGTTCTCTAGGAGACATCTGACTCGAAAATACAGGATAAAAGTTTCATAAGCAGTGAATTATCCAGTGTGAATATTTGTACCAAGAAGTGGGTGAGAACGCTGGGGCCTGTGCCTCGGGGATCTGGAAAGAGGCTCTGGAAAGACGGTGGGCACAGCCCGAGTCTCGGCAGCTGGACCCCTTAGGGCAGCAGTGAAGGGCTGCAGAAGCA
The DNA here is from genome assembly GCA_004024925.1 of Scalopus aquaticus. Taxonomy (NCBI): domain Eukaryota; kingdom Metazoa; phylum Chordata; class Mammalia; order Eulipotyphla; family Talpidae; genus Scalopus; species Scalopus aquaticus. The sequence continues at coordinate 75,468 of PVIJ01004719.1, read as the reverse complement.
TGTTACGTTGGGAGATGCCCACGATGTAGCGTTTCGTTAGGAATTTGCAAAAACTTGTTTGTGTATAGCCTGGGGAAGGTGAGGGTGCCTTTGGGAAAATCCCCCAGCGCCTACTCATGCTCCGTGAGGGTAAAAGCTAACAGCTCGACGCGCTAATCCTCGTCCCCTGGCCTCCTTAGGTTACAGAAATGGACCTCCCCAAGCCCAGCAAGTAGCCCCCCCAGGCAAGTCATGCCAGTTCATAACTTCAGGGATTGAAAAAAGGTGGGGGAGACAGGACAAGATACTCTCAGTTACAGCAGGGGAAGCAGAGGCAAGAATAGGGAAGGCAGATAGCATGTGTGAGTCTCTGCTAAGCACTACAACTTGAGTGTGTATGAATATATCGACAGGTACTTGCTCACAAACAAATAAGTAAAAATGTAGCAAAAAGAAGTTATTTGATATTAGGCTGTATTCATTTGACATTAATTTATCAAGGAGTAAAATCAGGTATCAAAATTAATACCAATTATTGATCTTTTAAAAGCTTATGGTACTAAGTTGAAGGAAATTTGCTTTATTTACACCTGCGTCTCAACGGAAATGCTTAGCGGTGTTTCACAGATCTGGTCGTTTTTGTATCTCACATTAGATGTCCAGACTCTGAATGACCCGACTGAGGCCAGCCAGGAAAACGAGGGCAGACATTTGTGGGACATGGTCATCAACAGCAAAACATCAAGTAAGGAGAACACTGACTTAAGACATACATTTAATTTGAACTCAGTCCATATTCCAGACCTGATTATAAATAATGGAGACTGCTCAGGAAAGCTGCCTGAGGACTTTGATGTACATGAAAACCTGTTTCTCCTTGGTGACCCTGAGGAGAATCTCGAGAGCCAAAATACACCTGGGAAACCTCTCGGAGGCCCTGAGCCTCCTCGTCTTCATCAGGCGCTTCGACCTTTTCGGCAGCCTTTCGAATTTAGTGGGCAAGGAGAAGCCCTCACCAAGGCGGAGCTGCTCTTTACACACGGGAGGGCGCTCATGGGGGAGACCGCCTGTAAATACGAGTGTGGGAGGGCCTGGGAAGTGTCAGCTCCCGTTGCCCAGGATATAACCCACCTGGGGGAGACTCAGTGCAGGTGTAACACATGGGAGAAGACCTTTTGTGAGAAACCAACACAACTGAATCTCTGTAGAATTTTTGAAGGTAAATGTCATAAATGTAGCCATGGAGATTATTTCAACGAGAAATTGCACCTCACTGAGCTTCAGGGCACTCGGTTAGGTAAGGAAACTCCTAAATGTGGTAAAACGTTCTATGAGATGTCTAGTCTCAGGAAACGTCAGAAAATACACACAGGTGAGAAAGATTATGACTGTCAGAAAGTCTTTGAGAACTCAACTCTGAGGGGACACGAGGAAACTCTCGCAGGAGAGAGGCCCTATGAATGTAAAGATTGTAGGAAAACTTTCAACTACAAATCAGCCCTCACGAGGCATCAGAGAAGTCACACAGGAGAGAAACCCTATGAGTGTAAAGACTGTAGAAAAACATTCTCACAGAAGTCAAACCTCACTGCACACCAGCGAACTCACACGGGAGAGAAACCCTATGAATGTAAAGATTGTAGAAAAACATTCTCACAGAAGTCAGGCCTCACGGCTCACCAGCGAATTCACACAGGAGAGAAACCCTATGAATGTAAAGAATGTAGGAAGTCTTTCTCCTGGAAGTCAGACCTCACTAAACATGAGAGAATTCACACAGGCGAGAAACTCTATGAATGCAAAGAATGTAGGAAAACATTCTACATGAAGTCCACCCTCACTAAACATCAGAGCACCCACACAGGCGAGAAGCCCTATGAATGTAAATTGTGTACAAAAACTTTCTCTTGGCTGTCAGCTCTCACAGAACATCAAAGAAGCCACACAGGAGAGAAACCCTATGAATGTAAAGAATGTAGGAAGACTTTCTCCCGGAAGGCAAATCTCATTGTACATCAGAGAAGTCACAGCGGACAGAAACCCTACGCATGTAAAGTTTGCAGGAAAACGTTCTGCTATAAGTCATACCTCAGCAAACATCAGAGAACTCACACAGGAGAGAAACCATATGAATGTAAGTTATGTTCAAAAACCTTCTCCTGGATGTCAGCTCTCCGTCTGCATCAGATAACCCACACAGGAAAGAAACCATTTGAATGTAAAGAATGTAGGAAGTTGTTCTCCCGGAAGTCATTACTCACCGTCCATCACAGAACCCACACAGGAGAGAGACCCTATGAGTGTAAAGAATGTGGAAAAACTTTCTCCTGGAAGTCAACTCTCACTGTCCATCAGAGAATTCACACAGGAGAGAAGCCCTATGAGTGTAAAGAGTGTAGGAAGGCTTTCTCCTTGAAGTCTGCCCTCACTGTCCATCAGAGAGGTCACACGGGAGAGAAGCCCTATGAATGTAAGGAATGTAGGAAAACTTTCTACTACAAGTCGTCGCTCTCTAAACACCAGAGAACCCACACAGGGGAGAAAGCCTATCAACATAAAAAATGTAGGATAAGCTTCAAATAAGACATCACCGCACGTCAGAGAAATCACACAGGGCCGTTGACCTTTATCATAGAGCTTTGCCCTGTGTTCACAGAAACCCATCTTTCTGTTGAACAGCCTGCAGTTCTCAGCCTCCCTTTACTGTGTGTGACCTGTACTTGAACTCTGTCTGTGAGATTATGTACACAGGTGAACAGGACTGCTTCTAAGCCAGGCCGCAGACAACCACCGGATCCTGCAGGCACGTGTCCTATGGCCCTGGAGTGCAAGGGACTCCCTGGTTTGCCTTGGAAGCCACAGGCGGACGCATCGTGACTTACACCAACGGGGTAGGGGGGATGGCGGGCTCTCCAGCAGTATCGCGAACATTTCCATTGCTGCTTTTCCTGAAAAATAAATACTTGCTTTGTCGAGTGCTTCCATACGTGATCTCTGCAGCACTGGCGACCACGGTCACTGCCTGGGTGTGGGACCGCCTTCTGCCAGACAGCGCAGGCCAGGTGCAGGAAGCTGGCACAGGGAAGGTTGTGTGGTGGGGTCTCCCATCCCGAGATTTTGTGAGGAAATCAACCCAGAGGAAGAAACAGTTCAACAAAAGCAAAATGCTTTTGCTGGATGGAGACTGTTTTTGAAGACGAAGAGTAAATTAAAACCTGGCATACTTTGAACATGGCAGTTTTTTAAACAATTCTTAACAACTCTTCTAGTTTCTCACCAGAATCTGCAGTGTGGCTTAGGTAATGTGAACGCAGTTTCACCTAGCAATGGTAACATGGTGACGGATGTGGCCAGATTCATCACCAGGGAAGGGGTTAAGGCCCTGAAACGCTCCTTGCTAGTAGACACTGAGCTCCGGCAAGCCGCGCCAGCGCTTGGGTCGGGCGAGGCGGTGCTGGGAATGTCTCCCAGCATGCTCCATTGTGCACCTCGAGGCACCCGCCCTTTTCCGCAAGACACAATCTGATTCTGTAACTGGCCAGTTAACTTCAGTCCATCTTCTTGCCCCGAGGACTCTTCATGTCAGTGTTTTTAACTCTTTCATTGCAAAAGGATTTAACTCATTGAAAACTTACTTTGGATTTCTGGTAGGTTGGATTATAATCCGCCCACTTGGTGAATGCCACACCCCCAGTTCCGAACAGAGCCCGCCTTCCCTGGGAGTGAGAGTAAAACGGGGACCAGGCCGCCAAAGGACGCCAGAGTCCCCGACAGTGCCCTTTGTTGGGCTCTATTTTGCTGGTAGGTTGGGTCCTGAATTTGATTTTTACCTAAAGTCATTTAATCCTTTGAGAATCTGACTCGAGCAGCTTAGGAAGAAGTTTTAAATTTTCAAACCTGGGTAGTCTTTACCTACTTTCTGTTTTGCCTTAGTCATTTTTTTTAAAGATTTATTTATTTATGTATATAAGCTGGGGTACAGGCCAGAGGCGTGGGGCGGTGAGAGGGCCCACCAGAGACAGAGTGGGGAGCAGACCAGGCAGATCGATGGAAACACACTGCTGAGGGGAGCGGCGGGCGAGGCAGGAGAGGTCTGCCCGCCATGTGGGATTCTCCCCGGCCGGGCGTCGAACTCGTGTCACAGCTGCCGACAGCTCCACAGCGCAGTGCTTAACCGCTGCGCCACCGGGGAGGCCCGCCTTAGTCATTCTTTAAATAGAATAGTGTTTTTTAGCTAATCTCCCTTGACACATACCTCATGGTGTGTTGACTCAGGAGTCGTGTCTGGACAAGAAACCACCATGGTTAGCTCTGCTGTGTGGTGCCAGGGCCACATCTCTCCTTTGCTCGCTGATACGGTTTTTGACCTCAGACCAGGAGGGTGATTTCGGGGCTCAGCAGAATGTCATTTGCCAGCATCTGTGTGAAGGGGAGATGGAGACAGGTGTGGCCAGAGTGGCCCTGGCCAGTCTGGACTGCGGGCCCTTGGTCTCAGCGGTGACCAGCACCTTCCAGCATGTTGCTTGGGCTGTAGCAGAGTGGCGACAACTGTCACGTTTCCCGGGGCCAGAGTCCTCCGTCTGACGTTACCAGGGAGGTAAGCACCATCTTCCCAAGACAGCCAAGCTTCTCTCAGGTCTGAATTCCAGCTTTCCCTCATCTCGCGCTCTTGCCGTCAGCTGCTGGGGAAGAAGCCACTCCCTGCACTTCATGGTTCTGCCTTACACTTTCCATTAACAACCCTCCTAGTTCATTCTTCATGTTAAAATTCCCTCGCTCCGGGGACCAGTGTGGATGCTGCGCCTTGTGTCCACCCTCGCTGATGAGTGGGTCAGACCTTGGTGCTTTACAGCTCCACGGGGACCTCTACTGGCCAAATCCAGCAGTTCAGTCAGCAGTTGCCGAAACTTTCACCTGTGGGTAACTTGGAATTTTTTCCTTTAGCCTCCACTTTTCTAGCTGTCCTTTAGATGCCACTGAAGATCCCCTTCTGCCTTCCCCTGATGCCTGGTCCCAAAACCAGTCCACATGTCATAGGATTTGCTAAGGTAACACCTCATTGTTAGGTACCAAACATCTTCAGAGTGACTTCCTGTGAAATAAACCCTCTGAACACCTGAGTAGCTTATCAAGATGATTTATTTCGTCTGGAAGCTCTGGGGGTGGGGTGGGCTCATGTGGACTGCTCACGCCTGTCTCCATGCAGCTGTGTTCGCTGTTCCCAGGTCTGGTGGAGACACGGACCCAGCCGGGTGGGCTGGACTGGGCGGTGAGAAGGGAAGCGAGGCAGGGCAAGCGCATGGGATTGTCTAATGCGAGCGGCACAGAGGCTTCCTCGTTTTTTTGTGTTCCCTGACCCTGGGGTGCTGGGGGAAGATGACAGCGATAGGAAGTGGGAGGACCCAGCTCAGGAGATGCTTGGGAGTAAGGACAAGAGGAACTTGTCTACCATGGCCACAGAATTGTGTTAGGGCTGAACTCAATTATCTGGTTACTGGAGAAGCCTGGGTAACGGGAGACTTAGCAGTAGAGGCAGTGTCCCCAGTGGTTGCTTATGTGGACAAACCTAGCTGACAGCCCACACAGAAACTCATGAAGTTTTTCTTGAAAATTCCTTAAAGATTCTTAAAATATATTGATGTTTGGTAAGATGGGATAGAAGCACGAATGTCACCCCTTTCCTCCTCACATCTATTTGTCACAGCAGTGCTTATTGGGAAATTTAGCTCTGGAGGGTCCTGTGGCCACTCGCTAGCTGGCCACGTTGGTTTCTTCTGGGGCTTTCTTTGTGCCACTTGTTTTTGTTTCCGTCACTATCACAAGGTCTTAGGCCTGTGAGCCTGACAAGTATTTTCATACCTTAGACCCTCTTAGATATGGTTGGACCTTGGCTTTTCGGTGTCCATCTTAGAATTGGTTTGTGTATTTACCCGAAAGATCAACCCAGTTTTTTGGGAATCGGTGGATTCCTGTATCACTGCACAGAAATGGTACCTTCATGGTTACGGTCTTTTAACTCTGATGAGATCTCTGCAGAAGTGGGAGAGTGCTTCAGTTATGATCATCTTAGATGTATAATTCATTTGCAATTAGAAATGTCTACTTGAAAATTTCATTTTTTTTGTTGCTGCTTAATTCCAGCAGGCTTCCAGCTGCTGAGGTGTTTGGCTGGAGTAAGATCGGTACCTGCCTGGCCCAGGCCCCTGACCAAGGCGCGAGAAAACTGCGTGACTTGTACTGTTTTGTCACCACTGCCCACTAATGAGTGAAATCAGTGACTAGATAGGCCCCCGCCGGGCTGGGTGGAACAAGGAAGGGTTCTGTTGGGCTGGGCCACAGGGACGAATGCGATTTCGCGACCAGCGCAGTACAAGGTGTGGGAGCTTTTGAGAGGTCATCTCTGTACTGAATTCAGTTTTGACAGGAACAGACTAGACCTTCATCCCCCTTGACGGGGTGGCTGTCTCAGTGGGTTTGAGACCAGCCTCAGAGGCTCACGATCGTCCTAGGAGACCGACTCCCAGCACCCTGAGACCTCTGATGTGCTGTGCTGCTACCAGGGTCTCGATCATGTGCTAGTGAGCACGAGACCAGCAGCACGCAGCCACCGGTGACATCTGTCAGCTAGTTAGTGGGGACTTGGACACAGAACTGACTAGTGAGGACCTTCGCCTTGGTTCTTGCTAGGATTTCTGGGGTTCTGTACCACGTGTCAGGACCTAGGGCTGAGCAGACCATATTCTCCACCTGGAAGCAGCTGAGTGTCCTCTGTGGACTCTGCCGGCGGCAAGAGGTAAGAGTGCGGTTCCAGCTACACCCATTTTCGGTGGCTGGTGTCTTGGCTCAAACCACTCCCACCCCCACAGCCCATAGGTGGCGAAGTCACTTTATTTCCCTATTTTCATGCAGGCAGCTCCAGGCAGGGCAGGTCCTCTGCCAGAAGGCCCTACTTGGCGGGCAGCTCTGGGCCTTTCTCTCTCTGACTCTGAGGGGCCTGGGGCTGCAGATCAGGGTTTGAGGCAGGAATCTGCATTTTCCACGTACCTGAGTGCCTGCTCCTTCACACCCCACCTTTGCCAGTCTCCGCCTTGGCTTTGGCTGTTCCCGCCACAAGGTCCCTCCCAGAGCGTCCCCTGAGGGTTCAGCAGACCCTTCCTTGCCTTCCACCCCTCTTGCTGGCTCTGCGCTTCAGCAGGGACCTGAGCACTGCCAGCTCTCCCGGAGCTGACTGGGGCAGGAAGGTGGGGGAGGAGGAAGAGGGGTGCTGGCGTGCGAAGGGACCAGGAGAGACAGGCTGGGGGAGCAGAGGCTCTCGGCCACCGGCCCCGGCGCGGTTGGGGGAGGGGTCCACGCCACCTCTGCCTTTCCCGGTGCTGTCCGCAGCTGCTCCTGGTGCTGGGCAGCAGCCTCCAGGAGCCTCTCTAGCAGGTGCCGCAGGGGCGTCAGCCCTGGAGCTCCTCTTTCCCCCAGAGCTTTGCCTCCTGGCCTGCAGGCGTCTGTCCACTCAGCCCTGAGCGCCTTCAACTCCCGCCCACCGGCTGCAGCGGGGAGGGAAGGCGTCTAGGACCCCGGCCTCCGGAGAGATCCTCCTCTCTCCGCTGCCCGGCGGAGATTTTTACCTGCGTCCCAACTCCTGGAGGGGGGCACCCGCCACCCCTCCCACCCTCACGTCGGGTCTCAGCACCGCGCGCCGGATATCCCGCGATAAGCGAAGCGTCTCTCCGGCGCCTGCCGCGGGCGCAGAGGCTCGTGGGAAGTGTAGTCCGCGGACTTCCGGGTCTCTGTGCGCACGCGCGGCCCCCACGCTTCCGCCATCTTCCGGAGTCGTTGCCCGGCCCCGGGCCCGCGTGGTCTGTGCGCCGCGGCCGAGTGCGACGGGGTGGGCGGGAGCGGTGAGGGGCGTGAGGCTCCGGAGAGCACGTGTGGGGTGGCGGGGGAGCCTGGACTCTGAACACGGGGGGCGCGAGCGGGTCGCCCGCCGGCTGTCGGGTGCTGGACGTGAGCGCGGTTGAGCCGTGGACCTGGCGAGGCCAAGGCCGCGGAATGTCGGGCCCGCAGGGCAGGCGAGGGCCGGGGCCGGCTGCGCGCTCAGGGCCGACCCCGGCGGTGCGCGCCGGCCTCTGCGTGTGCTCCCCGCAGCTCCGGCGCGGCTGGAGCGTCCATGTGGAGCGTCGGGGGGCCCGCGAGCTGGGGCGTCTGTCTGGGGCGCCGGCGTGAGCCCGTGTGGCGCCGGCGTGGGCGTCTGCAGCCGAGCGCGGTGCTGGCCGAGGGCCCGGAGTCCGGGGAGGGGCCGCCGATGGGCTCGTCGTCCTGGGCCGCGTCGCGCGTGGGGGCTGCTGGCGAGGCCGGTGCGGGCTGAGGGTCGGTCGGGGCCCTCCCGCGGGGGTGGGGGCCCGCGCGGCCGCTGGGATTTTACCGCCGTTGGTGCGAGACCCTTTGCGGGCCGAGCTTCGGGGCTGTCGGATCCGGGTGGCGCCTTGCTCCGGGCGTCGGTGGGGCTGTGCGGGAGCCTTCCCCGAGGACGAACCGAACTTTCAGTAAGTGCCCGACCTTCAAAGAAGCTTCCTTTCTGGAGCCTTCTGTAGCTCTGAAGCGCCGGTCGGGTCCGGACATTGGCTTGTCCTTGGGGAGGGTTCCTGAGCCATCTACTTGACATTCTTTGTTATTCTTTTCAAAATTTCTACATGTAGCTGTGAAGTTGTCTTACTATATTACTGTAAATTCAAGACTTCCTCCTGTGGTTTGTTGCAAATACTGTGCTTATGCAGTTAGCCTAGCACTTGCTGTATAAACCACTGGCCAGAATTCAATGACTTTCAAAAAATAAAGCACATAGAACCTCTTCCTTTTTTTCTGAATATTCTACAATTCAACCTTGTGCTTTATTTTTTCTTCGGTTCAGTATTTTGGGCTACTTTTCGTTTGAAAAAGTTTGTGTTTCTGGATTACAAATTTGGCAGCCGTCTTCTGGTGCCTTGAGTGATGCTGCTTGTTTTTACCTGACCTCACTTTTTCAGGGCGTTGTTCTGACCGATCCCTGAGCTACTGAGCGGCACCCACCGTAGAGCAGCACCGAGAAGTCTTCACCGGGGCCATTGTGTGAAGTCAGCGTTCCGTGGCAGCAACTGCCCGCCCTGTGCATTGGGCACGGTCTCTCTTTTGGGCAAAGCGAGTGAACTGGCCACACCCGGTCAGAGCCGGAGGGGACTTCACCCTGAAATGAATCCAGGCAGCCAGTCTTTGGAAGCTTTACTGGACATTGCAGCCCCACGAATGCACATAAGGTGTGAGTTTTCTGTAAATCAAGCGGGAAACAGTGTGTTGTAGTAAATGTCTTTACATTTTAAATTGCTTGCCTCAAGTGTTTGTTCTCTTGTTAACTCAGGGGTAATGGACGTGTACATTCTGTCCATGTTAGGCCCTTCCTGCCCCTTCTAGAAGGGTGCACACTGCTGTCCACAGAAGGTGCTGGCTTGTCCTTTTCTGCGAGTGTCTACAGCGCTGTGGTCGGGAGCTCTGGTTTGTTCGAGACTGCTCCATTCTTCTCTCCCAGCTCTGCTTCCACAGTCCTCCGTGTGTTCCTAAGAAGATCAGAAAATGAATGAATCTCTGGTGAGTAACTTTTTTTTCTTAGCTTGTTTCATATTGAGCTTTACGAGGGCTCATAAACTGAAGTGAACAAAAGAAAAGGGAAAACGTGCACTTTGTGAAATCAACAGGATGAAGAGACCTGTGGACAGAGGCGGCCCTCTGGCCTTAGGGCACCAGGCTGAGCGCGTGTGTCTCTGGTCTCAGGGATCAGTAAGGTTTTTCCTTGCTGGAATCAGGTTACCTGCGTAAATGAAGCCTCTTTACCTCCTCACTGTCCAGAATTGCGTGTGACATGGTGCTCTCAGCAGTTTTGTGATACTGGAAACTGCGCTTTATGCCCCCGCATCTTTGGTTCTGCTGCAGCCGCATCTCCCTGAGAGCAGGTGGTCCCCATGGAGAGCTAAGCACTGCCCCGCAGGGGCGCCAGTGGATGTTACAGCGTGGTATTTTTTCTTCATTCCCCCATGCCGCGCTAGGCTGCACTGAGCGTGTTTTTGATAAATCCTCAAGCACATTGTTCCAGATCCTTGTTTGTATCTCCAAATTAGGTTATGAAGACCCTTGAGGAGCTGAATTTAACTCTTATTCTTAGAATGAAGTTCATTTCCAGATTTATAAGACAAACTGTGTAGTAGTGTATTTGGGAACTAGTAAGTTGATACCCAGGAAGTTTCTACTGTTACGTAGAATGTCTCCACATTCTACACGGTCTCTGCATGTCTCACAGTGTACAGGGCACGGTAAATCCCATAGAGAGAAAATGCAGGCGGCCTCTGGGGGCTCAGATGCAGGCTGCGGCTGTGAGGGAGGAGATGCTGCCGTTGCAGGGCATGGTGACCTTCGAGGACGTGGCCGTGAGCTTCACCTGGGAGGAGTGGCAGCACCTGGACGATGCCCAGAGGACCCTGTACAGGGACGTGGAGCTGGAGACCTACGGGAGCCTGGCGGCCCTGGGTGAGCGGAACTCCGCATTCGCTACCAAGTGCAAACTCTTTTCCTTCGCTGATACATGTGCAGCTTTTTCTAACTATGTACGATACAGGTTTAAGACTTCAGGCCAACTAGAATGTGATTATTCACCTCTCCTTCATTGGGCAAAAGTTAAAATTCTGCTGTTGTCACGCTTCAGAGACTGAAGCCTGAACAGATATATCTTATCAACAGGGCGCTGCATAATGAAACCCGAGGTGATCGTCAGGATGGAGCAAGGGGCAGAACCCTGGAGTAGCACCCCCGAACCAGAGCCTCAGGTCAGTCAGAACGGACCGGTGAGGGAGGCCTGCATGAGGGGAGCCCAGCAGACGGCCAAACTGGGCTACTGTCCCCCAGTGGCTCTCTCTGGGTTCAGTCCTTACGAGAGTTAGTCTGCATGTGCCAAACCCTTTGATTAGTCAGTATCCAGTTACGGCTCTCCCGTGTGCATTCCCCTTCTTAAGTGATTGTGCATGTTCTTTGTCTTAACCAAAATCTCACCATGCTTACCTACTCCTGAAGCCAAACCTCGTCAGCCATGTTCCTGGATTCGTAGTTTCCCTCCATTAGTCCATTTTCATAGATGATTCTTTCAGGATTTACTCATCCAGTTCTTTCACCATACTCATTGTGAATTTCTAGAAGCGTGTGTTTTTTTAGGTATAGGGCTAGCAACAGTCAAAGAATCTGCTTTGTTTTCTGCAGTTCATATTCTGTGGTGAGGAAAAAATTTTAAAAATGTAATTGATAAATAAGAGTCACAGAGAATATTTCAGTAGGGTGAGGGCTGAAAAAGGGCGTGTGTATTTTAGATACATTCTTTTAAAAGAAGCTGTGCTGATGGGGATTGATTTTTATGGTGCATTTATATTGAAGATATTCAGTTGGAGATCACACTCAGCCCATTTCAGCATTTCATTTCTAGAGAGACACAGTCTGTTATCACTGTTGTCCACAAAAGTCAGTAAATTCACTAGGGGGAGATTGGGGGAGGTTGCCAAGGGAATTTCTGAGAACAAAAGTGAAAAGGTTCCTAGGGAAACCTTGGCCGCCTTTACAATTTGTGGCTGTGCAGAAGCCCAGCACATGGGTCAGCGTGGAGAGGAGTGTGACTTGGGTGGAGGGGACAAGTGTGTGTCTCAAAGCCAGTGCAGACACACGCTTAGGTCAAGTGGTACATGCAACACCTCAGTTAGGTCTGCAGGAGAGTAGGCGGATATACTGATCAAGTATTTCAAGAATTGTTTTCTTCTGTTTTGTGGCAACATGATTTGACATTAAAAGATATTTTAATGTAATTTGTTGTGTTAACTAAGGGAACAGATTCTTCTTTGCCTAGCATAAAACCAGTGACCATTATTGATGGTAGTTAGAATCTTGTGTGATGATCGAAAGTAAATACGTCTTTACCATAGCATTCAGAGGAAATGCTTAGATTTTGTTCATGGATGTGGTAATTTTACATTCATTGTAGATCTCCAGATTATGGATGACCCAGAGGAGACTCACCAGTAAATTCAGGGCAGACATTTGTGGCAAGGTGGAGTCACCAACAGCATAATATCACCAAATGAAGGGACTGACTCGGGGAAAACATTGAATTTAAGCTCGATCCATATTTCGGATTTGGTGAGAGACAGTCGAACTCTTTCAGGAATGGCGTCTGAAGACGCTAGTGTGTGTAAGAACGTGTTTCACCCTGGCGCGCCTGGAGGCGTGCGTGGTCGGAGTGTAACCGGGGAATCTCTCCAGCGGCCTGAGCCTCCCTGTCTTCCTCAGATGGTTCCAGTTCTGCAGCAGCCTCTAGAATTTTGTGGGCAAGAAAGTACCATCCCTAAGAGAGCTCATCCAGGGGGAGCAGGTACCTGTAAACAAGGCGAAGGTGGGGAAGCCCCAGATAGGTCAGGTGTCACTGCGGATGTAAGAAATGGTGGGAAATCATTATTAAGAAACCAACACAGTTGATTCTTCGTAGACACATGGAGCACAAACACCCCCCCCAGTCTTGTCAAGGTAGGAACATTTTTCACAAGAAATTACACCTCACTCAGCAGCAGTGTTCTCCAATAGAAGAGACAAATTCTAAAGACAGTAAATGTAGTAAGATTTCTGTGCTCAGCAAACCGCAGAACATAGACACAGGTGAGGAAACTTAAGAATACACGAAAATGTGTGAAAATTCAGCCACCGGCCGACGTCAGAGACATTTCACAAAAGAGAAACCCTATGAATGTAAAGAAATTAGGAAAAATTTTTGCTGGAATTCACCCCTCGGTACACACGAGAGACGTCTCACGGGAAACATAGCCTATGAATGTAAAGATTGCAGGAAATGCTTTTCCGAGAAAGCACACCTCATGAAACACTATGGGACGCACAAGCAACAGAGACCCTATCAGTGTAAAGAGTGTGGGAAACCCTTCTGCCACAAGTCGTATCTCCCCAAGCACCATAGAGTGCACACAGGTGAGAAACCCTATGAATGTAAAGAATGTAAGAAATCTTTCACCTGGAAATCAAGCCTCACTCTACATCAGAAAGTTCACTCAGGAGAGAGACTCTATGAATGTAAAGATGCAAGAAAACGTTCTACCGGAAGTCAAACTTCAGAACACATCAGAGAGTCCACACAGGAGAGAGACCATTTGAATGTCAAGATTGTAAGAAAACATTCTACCGGAAGTCAAACCTCAAAACACATCAGATACTTCACACAGGAGAGAGACCGTTTGAATGTAAAGATTGTAAGAAAACGTTCTACCAGAAGTCAAACCTTACAGCCCACCAGAGAATTCACACAGGAGAGAGACCCTATGAATGTAAGGAATGTGGGAAAGCTTTCAAGCAGAAATGGGACGTCATTAAGCATCATACAACGCACATGGGAGACCAACCCTTGGATTGTAAAGAATTTAGAAAATCTTTCACCCGGAAATCAGACTTCACTAAACATCAGAGAATTCACACAAAAGAGAAACCCCTATGAGTGTAGAGGATCTAGTATGATTTTACCAGAAATCAAGTCTGTTGAGCAGCCCAGAGTTCCCGCAGGTTAGAAACCCTGCGAGCGTAAGGGATACGGAAGACCTTTCAACCACAAAGTGGATCTCACTGAGATGGGCAAGTTCGCAGTGGGCGGGAGATTGTGAAGGAGGCGAACGTAGGAGGGTGAAATCGCTGCACTTCGGCGGGCTCACCCAGGAGGGGAGGCCTGTGAGTGTAAAGAACTAGGAAAGCTTTCTTAGAGTCTGCTGTCGCTGCCCATCAGAGGTTCTGAAACTAACGGGCCCCTTGGATTTTCCCCGGATCTATGAGGTCAAGAGGCCTGTATATGTACGACGGTACAGGCTGATCGGGAGGACAACTTCTACACTTTATCCGAAAGTCTTTGTGTACTTTCCAAAGTACTATCCATGTGTACTTTGCCTTAGTGCAAATACCCACGTGCTCTCTAAAGAGCGTGTGTGTGTGTGTGTGTGTGTGTGTGATGTTTATCACCCAAGCAGTATGTGTGTGTGTGTGTGTGTGATCTGTTTATAACCCAAGCAGTGCACTGTGGGCAGTTAATGAAGAGGGAGCAGCCTTCTCTGAGAAGTTACTGATCCTTTTGTAGAAAATGCCCAAAGAAGGCCTCCCTGGTGGCACAGGGGTTAAGTCTCCACTATGAAACTGTCAGCAGCCACTGCTGCCTGAGTTTGATCCCCGGCCAGGGAGCTTCCCACAGGGCGCAGCAGACCTCTCCTGTCTCCCCGCTGCTCCCTCAGCAGTGGATTTCAGTCAGTCCACCTGTTCTGCTCCCCACTCTGTCTCTGGTGAGTCCTCTCACACACACCCTGCCCCGCAGTTTTTTATGCATAAATAGATAAAAATGAGATCTTAAGAAACGTAGGGCACCATCTCCATCAGGCCTGAGTGCAAATCCCGAGGCTCTGCTGGCTTGGCAGCTGACCAGCTGGCCGAAGCTGAGCATTGTCAGCTCTCCCGAGGTTTTAGCACGGGGGGTGGGGGGTGGTTTTTGAGGGAAAACAGTTACAAATGAGCGTGGATGCCGTTCTGCTTTGGGTGTATGTGTTCGTTGGGGTGTCAGGTTCGTGCCAACTACAATAAAAGCTCTGACTGCGGATGTGGCTGGAGTGTCTGTACACGGCCCCCGAATAGGACCAAACAACAGCGCCCTTCTCCTCGGTTGTCACACTGGAAGGGGACTGTTGAGGACCCTGAACCTTGGTCCTAGTTGGAAGTACTGGGGTTCTGTAATACCAGACTGAATGAGGAATTAACAACCACGGGGTGTGTTTTCAGAACCTCTGGGCCTGGAAGGAGGGTCTCAGGCCTGATCCCTATGGGAGGCGTGGGACAGTGTGTCAGTCCGTGAGGTGAGCAGGCCAGAGACTTGGGGTAGGGAAGCGGTTACCCGGAGTCCCGTGTGGACTGTACCCAAGGCAGGAGCCGCTGTGGCCATGGCTGTACCCCGACTCGGGCCAGAGCCCCGTCCTGGCTGTGGCCTTCAGCAGGTCCTCAGCACTTCCAGATCCTTCTTGGAGCCGACGGTTGGGGAGGGGCCCAGAAACTCCTCAGTGGACTGCCCCCGGGTGTTGGGAGAGGGGCCCCACCCCCACCTCTGCCTCTTGTGCTGCAGCTGCCTCCCTGCCTCCCTCTGTCAGAGGCCTGAGGGGCCATCAGCTCCGGACGCCCCCAAAGCGCCGCCTCCTGACGGGAGAAGCCCCTCAGCTGAGCCAGCTCCTCCTCCAGCTGTTCCTGCCGTCGCCCTCCCCCCCCAGGCCTTTGGTGACAGCCTTCACCTCAGCTGCCTCTTGGTGCTCTCCCGATTGGTTAGTCCAGGGAGCCCCGCTCCTTGTGGTCTAGCACATGCTGTGCTTCCTGGGAAGGGGCCAGACAGCCCTCAGGAATGACCTCCCCAGGTGGGGCTACATATTGCTTCTACCCGCGTTCCTCCTGAGGTCTGTTCCAGCCCCTGACAGACCCCCGGGGACAAGAAAGATGTAGGATGTGAGAACAAAGAGCCACTTCAATGACCGCTGCTCCGTTTGCTCTGAGACTTGCTTTCGTGGCTCTGTGGCACTTTTTAAGTGGCTGATCCACTGCAATTTGAAGGATCTACTGGGCCTGGTAGCTTGACTTGTGGTTCTCTTTTAGCAGATCGTGCGGGGGCACAACTAGCAAAGGCGAGAAGTTTCGAGCCTGCAGGTCGAGTGGCCCCAGTCCTCCTTGAACACGCAGACCGAATCACAGACTGGAAGCTGTGCGCAAGCAACGCTCCCCACTGCATGGCCGTGGAGCAGCCTGTAAAGACGAAGTGTTAGACCCTGACGAAGCATCATCTCAGGCTCCTGGAGGGAGAAGGGAGCCCCCAGGTGCAGTTGGTATGTACCCCACCTGAGCCCGCCAGGCATAGCCCAACCCAGAACCCCCCATCTCGTGAACGTCACTTTTTTTTGGGGGGGGGCGTGAACTTCCCCTTTAATTGTCTCCTAGCTCCCTCGGGACACCCAGGTTATATTCTTGCCCAGACTGGCACTCACGCCTGAGTCTCTAAGAAAACCGCGCCTGGCTCAGCTGCGGCTTGTACTCTCTGGTAAAGTCACTGCCTGGAGGGCAAAGGGCCGCCTTTTAGGTTTGAGGCCCTGGAACAGTGCTGTGTGTGACAGTGTTCCAAGGGACCAAGGCGCCAGACCCAGCTGGGGCAGCTAAATGAAGTGACGCTGCCCCAATCTCAGACTTCCCTGCTTCCCAGGCTTGCAGTAAGGGGGTCACTAGGGTTTGTGCCCTGGACACTGTCAGTACTGGCAGCAGGTCTGAGGGGGCAAGGGCGGGGCGTCTGCCCGGGACAGGCCTTCCCCAAACGGTGCTCCTGCCAACCTGCCCCTGTGCACTCACAGGGCGCCTTCCACACCATCGCGGATCCTCACCTGGGCTTCTGGTCGGGGAACCCCCAACAGCAGCAGCAGAGCGGCCCTGGGCCACGCTGGTGGCGTTCACGGGTCTTGTCAGGCCCCAGGCTCCCGAGCAGCTGCCTGCACAGACTGGGGCCGCCTTTGACACCGAGTCACAAGGCCAGCAGGGTGCTGTGCCCGCAGGGCCAGGGCAGGTTCCTGTGGGGCGCGGTAGGACAAGATGGCGCCGGAGGAAAGAGGAGCTAGGTCCGCCATTACAAGATGGCGCCCGAGGAATGAGGGGGCGGAGCTGTGAGAGTGGGTAAACAGGACAGCCACAGCCCGTGATGTTCACGTGTACAGCGGCTTTGGAGCTCGTGCGCGCGTGATCACTAAGACCATTGGTCGGGCCCAGTTTGACCTTTACCCTGATTGGAGCAGCCCATTTCCTCTAGTAGATGATTGGTTGGGAAATTGTATATAAGGAGAGCAATAAAGTGGGAGCGGA
Source organism: Scalopus aquaticus (assembly GCA_004024925.1). NCBI lineage: Eukaryota > Metazoa > Chordata > Mammalia > Eulipotyphla > Talpidae > Scalopus > Scalopus aquaticus. Next base: position 58,524 of record PVIJ01004719.1, on the reverse strand, counting down.
GCCATTTTGAAGATCATCTCTGAGTCGCGTCTTTTTCCTGCTGGACGGGGAACCGCGCGCGACAGGTTCCCAGGAGGCGGTCTGTGCCGAGTCCGCGTTCAGGACCTGCTGCGGTCCCCCACAGCCAGAAAACAGGGGTCCCACCACCAGCTGGTGGAAATGTGGGTGACACTACTCCGTCCCCAGGGGCCCATGGGAATCAGGAGGATGTGTGAGCAGCCATCTCAGGCCTTTGCAGGAGCAGGGTAACTACCGACGATTAATGGAGCCTGCACCCAGTGCTCTGCGCCTCAGCCCTAAAGCCTGAGCTGGCGGCGGCTTCTGGTCCCAAAGTCCAGGTCGGGCCCCAGCCCCAGGCTCCCCATCCTCTTCCCACCCAGAGAGGGTGATGGGAGGGTCACTCCGCAACAAGCCTCTTCTAATCCACAACATCTCGCCACCTTGTTCCCGTGGTTGGCGGTACCACCCCAAGTGTGACTCCTGCAAGCCTGGCCCCCAGATCACCATTCGCCACGAACCTCTTCATTCCTTCCCTCAGGGGCTGGTCTCTCCCTGGAGTGAGGGGGAGCTCCTTCGATCCTTTAAAGGCAGAGAGCTGTGGTCAGGTCTGACAGAGACCTGGCCTGGAGGACGTTCTGTCTACTCACCTGAGCGCCTTCAGCTCCGCGGTCACCGGCGGCAGCATCTAAAGTGCAGTGGGGCGGGAAGGCCTCTACTGGCCTCCTTTCCAAACAAGTTTCCTTTCCTTTTCCATGCCCTGTTTTCATCACTAAAGTTAAATTCCTGGAGGGATCCACCCACACCTCAGGACTCAGAACAACCCAGCTTTACAAATAAACACCAAGTGTTGTTAACTCTTTGAGACACCAGGCCCACAGCCTTTAGTGCTCCTTTCCAGGGATGGCAGAGACAGGACGGGAGGCCCAGCCTGGGACAAAGGGTCAGCTTCTCTGCCCACCTTGGAGGTCGGCTACTAGATGATTCTTTTCTTCTATCTTCTTTCAGCTTCTGGGCCTTCCTCTTTCTTCAAATGCCAGGAAGAGCCTTCCCCCTTCTTGGGAGGCTGAAACTGTGCCTGGTGCCTGCGACCCTGGCTTATATCCTCTTTCAGGGGGCCACACCCACAGTCTGATTGGACCATTTTTCAATCCTGTGGCTGATTGGACCATTTAACACCAATCAGCTCATAGCTCACACCTGATTGGTCCACTCCATAATACAGGAAGTAAAAGGGTGGTTGCTGGGCTCCCAGGAGCAACTGCCACAACTGACTCAGAGCAGTGCTGGCTGGTACCTCCCGGGCTGCTGGGACCTGGTAACAATTTTACAGAAGTTTCTACAGGACCTTATTTCAGTGGCTGAGCTTTCAGGGGTATATTGGGCTTTGGATGGTGGTTCTTTCCTCTTGGCATCAGTGTAGCTGGTAGGGAGACTGAAGGGCAGTGCCTCAGGGAGGATTCCAAGTATCCTGTACCAGCGACCTGACCTGACCAGCCCTCAGAGCTACAGCAGAATGGTCCAGAAAGGAGGCTTCTTTGAAGGCCAGGCACTAATTGAGTGTTCTGTTTTGTGTCACGGGAAAGAAAGCTACAGAGCTTTCAGAGAACAGGGAAATGGTCTTTCCTTGTCAGCGCTGAAGACAGGCTATTGCCATTGAGCCTTGGGGGACTGCCGCCATTTGAAGGTCTTTAGTAAGAGGCGACCTTTCATAAACTCAGAACCACCAGGGGAACTTCCAGTTGGTGTGAGTTGTCAGAACTGTGCTCGGCAGCTAAACTTTGAAGCAGAACAGTTGACTTTCAACTACCAGGTTTTTCAGTTGCAGCGGTTTTTCTCTCTACAAACTTTCCCTGGGGTTGGGATACAGAAGCACCACTTCTCTAGTGATTTCAGGGCTTTCAATAATGACTTCCTTTTTATTTTTAAAAAATATTTATTTATTTATTTATTTATGCATAGAAGAACTGGGGTGTAGGCCAGAGGTGAGAGGAATCTCCAGAGACAGAGTAGGGAGCAGAACAGGTGGATCCACTGAAACACACTGCTGAGGGGAGCGTTGGGGAGACAGGAGAGGTCTGCTGTGTATGTGCGTCAGCTCCCTGGCTGGGGATCGAACTCAGGCCATTGCAGTGATAGTGCTGAGACTCAACCCCCTAGGCCACCAAGGAGGCCCATGACTTCCTTTTTTAAATGTTCCCTTCCCTAATTCCCCCTTCCTATTGAGATCTGTCCCTGGAAAGAATTGAGAGAGGTGTGTGTGTGTTTCTGTGTTTATACATATGGTTAAGAGTCCCATGCATTGGGGTGTCACAGGTTGTGACATCCAGATTTGGGGGGATACAGGATACATTGAGTAGTAACTTTAGTTTAGGGCCATATTTAAGCAACGAGGGACTGCCCTGGAAGTGGAGTGTCAGGCAATATCCTCTAAGTGAACGTTCAAAAAGTGGCCTCACAATGAATATTTTATACAGTCAACAGTAAAATAGTTTGTTTCAAGGATTTTTGCAGAGAACATTCAGGAAAGTGTCCACTTAATTTGATGTTGTGTATTTATTGAGGAAAACAGGTGTTGAGCTAGAAATGAGCCCATCTATTTAGAACTTATGCTCCAGGTTCTGGAAGCATAAGCTGTGCCATGAACCTGGAAAGTCTGTCCTTTTGCAGTTGTTGATTTGCTCAGAAATGACTTCTTACTGTTGCTGAAACAGCTTCTTCCTAGGGCCAAGCCAACTGAGTCTGACTCTCCTTGTGCCCTTCAGTGGAGACCTGGAGAGGGGTGCTGCTTTCATTGGTGGTTGTAGTTTACAAGGGATTGGTTAGAAAAAGTAAACATTCCATCCTTGTTCGCCAGGGTATATTTTGACAAATTATGTTCAAGCGAAAGGGTCTTTTTTAATTTTCATTTTAAAATCTTGCTCAGGGCCTCCCTGGTGGCCTAGGGGTTGTGTCTCAGCGCTGTCACTGCTAAAGCCTGTGTTCAATCCCTGGCCAGGGAGCTGACCCACATGGCGCAGCAGACCTCTCCTGTCTCCCTGCTGCTCCCCTCAGCAGTGAATTTCAGTATATCCACCTGTTCTGCTCCCCACTCTGCCTCTGGTGAATCCTCTCACCCCCTCACACCTCCGGCTTACACCCCAGTCTTGTATGCATAAATAAATAAATAATAAATCTTTTTTAAAAATGTGATTCAAGTTTGTGATCTTCAAGTAATGGAGATCTGTATTTTACAGTCCCCATCCCGGTCAATCCCATGAAATTTTTTTAAAAAAGATTTTATTTATTTATGCATGCAAGCTGGGGTACAGACCAGAGGTGAGGGGAAGCGAGAGGGTTCACCAGAGACAAAGTGGGGAGCAGAACAGACAGATCGACAGACACACACTGCTGAGGGGAGCAGCGGGCGAGGCAGGAGAGGTCTGCGCCATGTGGGAATCTCCCTGACCGGGCGTCGAACTCGAGTCACCGCTGCCACAGCTCCACAGCACAGTGCCTAACCGGGGAGGCCCCCATGAAGTTTTTTTTTAAAGCTGAAACACACTAGCAACAAGTATCAGGATAAAACAATTGTCTGAGTGAAGAAGGCTGCAAATGCCCATCGTTGCAGATCAGATGAGAATTTACTGTTGGCAAGGAAGTTTGCCTATTTCTGAATATACAAAATTTTCAAATTAGAATGTCAAGGAAAGATTTTACATTAGAACACTCTGACTTCCAGGAAGTTTACCTAGTGTGTGGACACAGTGCTCTGATGTGATTTGTTAAGTGCTATTTCAGGGCTCCTGTGAGGAAAACAGCTCACAGTAAGGAAACGAAAAAGACACACTGAAGCTTGTTTCTAGGGAGCCTGTTAAAAATTTGGAAAGGGTTCTAAATGTTTAAATAAATCTGAGATTATTGAGAAATAATACATAATGATGCACTTAACCAAAGGAACTATTATAGATTTTGAAGGCAGGTGTGCAGAAGTTTTACATGGTTTTTGCATAGCTTGGCATAATTGTGACAAAACTCAGTTTTCTCAGTGAGTTAAAGACCTGATGATAAATGCACATATATGGTACAACTTGTCTGTAAAATTAAGTGGGAAACATAGTGTGTTGTGCTAAGTATCTTTAACTTTTAAATGGTTAGCCTCAGGGTTGGTGTTAGCCTGCAGCCGAGTGTCTACAGCACTTTGGTCGGGAGCGCTCGGGAACTCTGGTCTGTTCGAGGCTCTGCTCCATTCTTCTCTCCCAGCTCTGCTTCTGGAGTCCTCCATGTGTTCCTAAGAAGATCAGAAAATGAATGACTCTCTGGTGCGTAACTTTTTTTCTCAGCTTGTTTCATATTGAGCTTTGCGAGGGCTCGTGAACTGAAACGAGTAAAGAAGAAGGAGATTGTGTCTGGTCTTTCTAAACCGTGGCCGAGAGAGAAGTGCTCGGTTCCCTGGTCAGAACGGGCCCCTGCAAGACAGCAGGTGTGTTCCCGTGGGATGGGCACTCGTGGGCACACAGGTACCAGCGTCTGCAGGTCGTGGAGATGACGGTGGAGACCGGGCCTTGTTGCCCATGTGGAAATAGAACTTGCTGCAAGTGGCAGTTAGGATGGTGTGACGACCCCTGATGAAGTTTGTCTGCGGAGAGCGGACTGGGGTGCAGAGGACGCTTGGAAGGCCCTTCCCGAGGCCACCCGCAGTGCCGAGGATGGAGGCGACCGCGGGTCCTGCAGGGACTCTCCGGGGTCTCCTCACAGCTTCTCTGCGTTTAGCTTGTTCAGCCGACAGCCCAGTGTTGTCTTTATGACAAACGTTTCTGCCGCTGTTTCCTCGTTCACCGGCACCGCGTGTCAAGATTCTTCTCTTATCAAGCTCGCTCCTCCGTAAGCGTCAGCCAAAGACCGTAGTCTAGGCTTCGCCTGCCTGCAGTCTTCTGCCATTTTGTAAACTGTTATCCATGATCTCCTAGGCATGTTTGTCTATCAGTTTTTCTCTCCGGCTCGCGGGTAACATCTTTGCTGCTTCCCTGATCTCTTGTGTTTCAGCTCATGGCTTGGTGCAGCCAAGTGTTCGGACATTACCGACACTGCTGTTCTGGTGTCATCCTCCGTCTGGCGCGACTGAAATGTTTCCGCCCGGCTTTGGCCTCCTCCCAGCTTCCCAGATCAGGGTCCCCTCCCTGCTGGCTGCGTCTCTGTAGCAGCACAGAGGGCACCGCACACTCAGCGAAGGCAGATAGCAACCCCGCCCTCCTTCCTCTCCAGCCTGTGGTGTCACTGGGATTTTGCTGACTCCGGCGCTCTTCAGGATTCCTCTCATCTAGTGAATGCTGCGCTTCCCCGTTAGGTCTCTGACGTGCTCTGCCGTCCGCACGGCTGGTCACGACCAAATGCAGCGTCTCCTGCTGCATGTCCAGTTGTCCCTCAGGGCAGAGCTGAGGGGCGTGTTGCTCGGGGCTGAGGAGCATCTGTCTCCAGCCATCCACAAGCCTCGGGGAGTGGGAGCGGCCTCGGGCCTAGGGGAGGAAGCATCAGGCGTCCAGGAGGCGTGTGGGAACAGGGCAAGGCGAGGTGGAGTCCACTGAGCCAGGGCAGACATAGTCATGCATCTTCCTCTCTTTATTTCCTGTCAATATTTATACCCAGTGGTCTAGGAAATGGGTCTTGCTCCCTCTGGGGTGCACATAAATGTGTTTTCCATGGCAGGACGGAGAGAGCAGGCTGCGTGTATGCACCTGCTCGCAGGTAAGTCATTGCAAACGTGATCACTACGGCGGTTGATTGCTGCAATGAGGTCATACTGCCCAGTGGAGACGTTGTCCTGTCTTTCTCCTCGCACCCCAGACTCACTCCCCACATGGCGCTCTTGTCAGTTGCGTTCCAGGACCCTGTCTTGTGTGTCATCACATCTAAATTCTTCCTCATCCTCATGAGCACAGCGGGCCCGCGAGGAGCTCTCCAGGCAGTGCGCCGAGGTGCCTGGGGTCCTCACTAGTTCACACCCACTATTTTCAATAAATCCTCACCCATGTTTTTCTGGGGATTTCTTGGGGCTTATTTCTCAGGCCCCCCTGGAGGACTAAAATTTTATTCATGCTTTGTTCTTAGAGTGAGGGGCATTTGCATATTTGAAAGGCAAACTCTGTGACATTCCTTTTGTGGACTAAGACCTAAGGCACTGGTAAGATGTTTCTAGTGCGCTGTCTGTCTGTCTCCCCGTATAGGGTGCAGAGGGAGATGTGTCCAACATAAGAGAAAACAGGTACGAAAGAATGAATTCCCCGATCTCTGGGTGCTGCCTTGAATGAGGAGATGCTGCCGTTGCAGGGGATGGTGACCTTCGAGGACGTGACTGTGGACATCACCTGGGAGGAGTGGCAGGACCTGGACGATGCCCAGAGGACCCTGTACAGGGACGTGATGCTGGAGACCTACGGGAGCCTGGTGTCCCTGGGTGAGCGATGTGTCAGTAACGGCCTAGAGAAATCACTGTTTTCCTCACTGACACATGAACAACTGTGAATATAACAAAAGGGTGTTTAGATTCGAGATTTCAGATCAACGAGATGTGAGCATTTTCTCCTCTAATAAGTGGCTTAAACTGTCCCTTCATCACACAAAAGCAAAAGCTATGGTGTTGCTTCCCGCCCTGTGAGGTGAAGCACGTTTTTCTCATCAACAGGGCATTGCGTTATGGAGCCTGAGCTGATCATCAGAACGGAGCAAGACGCAGAGCGATGGGCTGTGGAAGGACCCCCAGAGCGGACCCTCTCAGGTCAGCGAGTTCATTCTGGGGAGGGGGCCTGGGAGAGCAGAGCCCCCAGTGAGCCCAACGGAGCCGTGGTGGCGGCGGCCCTCCTGGTCAGCCCCTCGAGAGTCATTCGCAAGTGTCACCACCTTCCTTATGCCGTGTCCAAAAGTGAATCGACCGTGTCCCCTCCCGCCTTTATATGAAGGGTTGAATTTTTCATAGGCCTCACCAGACGCAGCCCCTGTGTCCCCCACTGGAACTTTGTCTTGGTCTGTGACTTTCCTCACATCTTAGTTTCCCTCCCCTCCTCCCTGTCCATGGAGGGCTTTCCTCAGGCATTTATTCACACAGCTGTTTCTACTTTGAGCATTTTCACGGGTAGTTTTTTTTCGAGGCAGGTGTATTTTGTAATTGTGGGATGTACAACAACGTTCACTATAAATTCTGTTTTCTGCACCTTCTATACTCTTGACTAATAGGAAAATGCAAAACACACCTGTTAAATAGTGATATAAGAGTCATAAAGGTTTTAACTAAGCCGAGGGAGATAAAAACAGTGTGTTATTTTCAGAAATTGGGCTTGGCAGGCATTTACACACAGCATCAGTGTTTACACTGCAGACCTTAATTTAGAGATGAGTTTTCAATGTGCTGTTTTGTGTACAGGTGCATGCCCCCTCTGGAGTGCAGGGCAGACCTCACTTTTATAGATGGAAGTTAGGGAGGGGGAAACTCAAAAGCGCTGGTATGGAGGCGGTTGCGTCTGGCGTTATTAAGGGCGGAAATGACAAGGTTCAGGGCAAACCATGTGACCCACATGAGCAATTGTGCACCTGGGCATGTCCTAGCAACTGCTCCCCATGTGAAGGGTGGTGTGACACGGGGGAAAAAAGGACGTGGTGGCTCCAAAACCAACATGGCTGAGGGTCTCAGGTCTCAGATTTTGGGAGTGGAGTTTCAAGTTAGTATTTTCACTTTCTTTTGTGGAAAATGCTTTTTTTTTAAATTTTATTATTTTTAAAAAATTTATTTATTTATGCATACAAGCCGGGGTACAGACCAGAAGTGTGGGGCGGCGAGAGGGCTCACCAGAGACAGAGCGGGGAGCAGAACAGGCAGATCGACGGAAACATACTGCTGAGGGGAGCAGCGGGCAAGGCAGGAGAGGTCTGCTGCGCCATGTGGGAATCTCCCTGGCCAGGCTTCGAACTTGCGTAGCTGCTGCCAGCAGCTCCACAGCACAGCGCTTAACTACTGCTCCACCAGGGAGGCCCCGGAAAATGCTTTTTAAACAAAAGATGAAAAACACATCAGAGTTTTGTTTCAGTGTATCTAGGAGACATGAATGTCTAACATGCAAACAGAAAATCTTCAAATGCCGTGAATTAGCAATTGGGAAATTTTTTCCACGAAGTAGAGTGAGTATACCAGGACTATCGACGTAACATAGATTTGGAATAAGTTGGCTTTTTTGGATTTGTTTTGTTTTGATTTTAAGTATTTTTTAAATTTATGCATACAAGAACTGAGGTGCAGGCCAGAGGTGCGAGGGGTTGAGAGGATTCAGCAGAGACAGAGTGGGGAGCAGAACAGGCAGATCCACTGAAATCCACTGCTAAGGGGAGCAGCTGGGAGACAGGAGGGGTCTGCGGCTCCCTGCGGGTCAGCTCCCTGGCCAGGATGGAACTTAGGCCCGCAGTGACTGGTGATAGGTTCATAGTCCTGAGACTTAACCCCCGCACCACCAGGGAAGCCCTGGAATAAGTTGTTTGAAAGGGGTGGGCACAGCCCGAGTTGCAGAGCATGCATCCTTTACACCACAGGGATGGGACGTCAGAGAGACCCATGAGAAATTCTTCTCAGTAGATTCTGAGGAGCCAGTGAGGTCAGGTTTACGAATTCCAGAGAGCTGGCTTTGTCTACTGTGGAGAGGCTGCTGTCTTTGGGTAAAACCCAGCGACATTTAGGCCATCCCTGGGGAGAAGTAAACACCAAATAAATATACAGCAAAGTTATCCCTGAGGTTTTTTCCTACTTAAGTGTGGATGCTTGGCCCTCCAACAACCCTAGTAAGTAGCTGGGGCATGAAAATCATGTCCCCCCCAACAGCTCGATCTCAGGAAGGCCAGCTCAAGATACAGCTGTGGGAAGAATGGCAAGGAGTGGAACTGGGTTAACTACTGGTTAGTGAAAACCTCTTACTAGATATCTACAGTCACAGAGAAGGTAACTCCATTGACCAAGTGTCTGAAGAATTTTGTTTTTGCTTTTGTATTTTGTGTACACTTGCTTGACATTATAACATACTTTAACTTACAATCCCTGTGAGTAAAGGTACTTTAAGGTATAGCCTAGAACAATGGTGATTATTGATTTCTGTTCAAATTTTGGAATTCTACTATCTGACTTAAGTTTTGCAGTAACTCCCACAAGAAATGCCTAAGTGTTGTTCAAGGTGTGGTTGTTCTCTCATTGTAGGAGTCCAGATGAGGCCGCACCCTGTTGTAACTCCCCAGGACATTCAGAGCCAACGCTGGTGGGACATTGTAGTCACCAGCCGCAAAACATCAACGAGTGAAAGAATTGACTTGGGAAAACCATTTAGTTTAAGCTCCACCCATCCTTTGAAAAGAAATCATCGAAATTATTCAGGAAGGCTGCCTAAGGACACCGATGGTGTGTGTGCGACTGTACTTCTCCTTGGTGCGCCTGATGAGAAGCCTGATGGAGACAGAGCAGAGGGCAATCATCTCTCTGGGCAACTGGCCCAATACCCTGAGCGTCCTGATGGTCAACAGATGAGTCAGACGTTTCGGCAGCCGCCTGAACTCTGTGGGCCAAAGAAAGCCTTGCACGAGGGGTCAGGAGTCTTTACACATAAGACAGTTGTTAGGGGAGAAACTCCCTATAGAAATAACGACTATAGGAAACCCTGTGACAGTCTTGCTCTTCCTGTCACTGAGACAACACACTCAGGAGAGACCCACTACCCATGTGACAAGGAGTGTGAAATTGTTGAACATCTAGCAAAATCATTTCCTGATTGTGCTCTTGATGGTGAACACCTTATATTTCATCAAAATGGGGATATTTCCAGCAGGGAACTGCATATTACTCAGAATCAAAGGACTGGGGTAGAGGAAAAGCTTGAGGATATTCTATGTAGAAAAAGTCCCTGCAAAATATCTGTTCTCATTAAACATCAGAGCGTAGAAATAGGGGCAAAATCTTCTGAGTGTTTGAAAACCTGTAAGAAATCAGTACTCAGTAGACAACAAAGAACTCTCACAGGAGAGAAACCCTATGAATGTAAGGAATGTGGAAAATCTTTCTCCAAGAAATCATCCCTCATTATACATCAGAGAGTTCACACAGGCGAGAAACCCTATGTATGTGAAACTTGCTGGAAGGCTTTCTCCCAGAAAACACACCTCACTCGACATCAAAGAACCCACACAGGAGAGAAACCCTATGAATGTGAACAATGTAGGAAGTCTTTTGGAGCTAAGGTTTATCTTATTAAACATCAGGGAATTCACACAGGAGAGAAACTCTATGAATGTAAGGAATGTGAGAAATCTTTCTGCCAGGAGTCAGACCTGAATCTTCACCACAAAATTCACGCTGGAGAGAAACCCTACGAAGGTAAAGAATATAAAAACTCTTTCTCACAGAAAATACTCCTCTCTGCACATCAGAGAATACACACAGGAGAGAAACCTTATGTATGTGAAACGTGCTGGAAGTCTTTCTCCCAGAAAACAACCCTCTCTCGACATCAAAGAATTCACACAAGGGAGAAACCCTACGAATGTGAACAATGTAGGAAGTCTTTTGGAGATAAGTGTTCTCTCACCAGTCACCAGAGAATTCATACGGGAGAGAAACCCTATGTGTGTAAAGAGTGTGGAAAATCTTTCTCCTGGCTATCAAATTTCACTGTTCACCAGAGAATTCACACTGGAGAGAGACCCTACCAATGTAAAGAATGTAGAAAATCTTTCTGCCGGAAATTAGGCCTGACCAAACACCTCAGAATTCACACCGGAGAGAGACCCTACCAATGTAAAGAATGTAGAAAATCTTTCTCCCAGAAAACACACCTCTCTCAACATCAGGCAACTCACACAGGTGAGAAACCCTATGGATGTGAGACATGTTGGAAGTCTTTTTCCCAGAAGTCACACCTGTCTCGACATCAAAGAATTCACACAGGTGAGAAACCCTATCAATGTGAAGAATGTAGGAAAACTTTCTGTCAGAAATCAAAACTCACTGCACACCAGCGAACTCACACAGGAGAGAAACCCCATGAAGATAAGGATTGTAGGAAATCTTGCAAGCACAAGTGATACCTCACTGACCTTCTAGAATGCAGGCGGGATAGAATCTGTGTGATTCCCCAGCTACTGGTATGCAACTGTCATGGTAGCAGCGGTGCTCTAGGGTAGAAAAGTAAAGTGGAATATTTGAGTCATGCTGTTTCTTTGTTCTTAAAAAAAAGTTGTATAAAAGTAAAGAATGTGGAAAATATTTCTCTTGAAAGTCATTGCTTATTGTACAACAGAGGACTTACACAGGGTGTAATATTGTTTGGCAGAGACTAACCATACATTTCAAAATTCCATATTTTTATTTACTACAACTGTGTAGATCTGACCCTTTATCTTGCCTGGTGTCCTGTAATTTCATGACAGCAAAGGTCATGGAAACAAATACATTGTATATCACATTCAAGGAAGGTCACAAACAATCTTCATTCCAGGTTTTTCCAGGACATTTCATATCCTGAAATGTAGATGACCTCCCAGTTCTGTCTTGAAATCTGTAGGGTGAAAAAGGAATCTTGACTTGTTCGAAGGTTTTGATTAGGTCAAGTCTTCCCCAATACACATCACACGTGGGCATGTGTGAGAAATTTCTTCCAAGTCCTTCCCTGTGGGAACTACCCGGGCAGCGCATTGTGGGGGCTGAATTGTAGGTGGTTCACTTTATGCATGTGTGACTTTCTGTGAGCAGCTGCCAAACTCATCTATAAAATTCCCCAGGGAAAGAATATGTATTAACATCTTTCACGTTCAACTTAATTGTCAAAATCAAAAAGTGAGGAAGAAGCAAAACAAAGGCAGGACGCTTGTGTTGAGAGATGCAGTGGCGGGAACGCTGAATGTGAAGTCCAGCCTGAGAAATGTCTTTAATGTGTCCCACTGTTCACCATAACTTCCAACTTCATAGATAATTTCGAATCCCGACTGATATGGGTAAAAATTTTGAGAAGGAAATGTTAAATATTTTAAAGAAAAAAATGTATGCTCACTTTAGCAGACTCTCTGGTGGGCTTATTTTCCCTCCAGAGGGACATCTTGCCATCCTAAGCAGCAGAGAAACGGAACCTTCCTCTTCCTGGAAGCCTTGCTGGACGGGCTGTATTTGTGTGATTGTCTTTGGAAGACGTGGAGTAACGCTGTCGCTTCTGGCCCCAGAGCCCACAGTCTGTCCACGCATGTCAGTCTCTCCCAAGTCCCCAAAAGACCTCATGCTGAGCTGCTGTCTCGGAAATCGAGGTTGTCTTTGTCTATGAGCACAGGCCTGCGACTCCTCACCGAGAATCTCCACATGTCTGGCCAGAGGTCTTGCCCGGACAGCGGCCTGCTGTCATGTTCCTCCATGGCACATTGCTCTGGGTCCACTCCCCCCACCATGTCACCTTCCTTCGTGGGTGTGGGAGCCTTTCAGCAGAAGGCACCTGTGGATTGAGTCCACTGCATTTTCACCGGGCACAGGCGAGGCCCCCATCGTCCACCTTGATGGGGTGGCCGCGTCTCAGTGGGTGTGAGACCAGCCTCAGAGGCTCATGGTAGTCCTGGAGACCGACTCCCAGCACCCTGAGGAGCTCTGACGTGTTCCCGGAATGAGGGCCTCAGTTGCGTGTTAGGGTTCACGAGCACCAGCACTCAGCCTCCAGTGACTCCTCAACTAGCCAGTGGGGACCGTGGGCGTGGAATTGACTGGTGAGGACCAGCACCTTGGTTCTTGCTATCATTTCTGTGGCTCCTCGTAGGTTGGGCTGCAGTAATTCAGAAAAATCATAGCGTGGGGTCTCAGAACCCTCGGGCCTGTCTCGGTTCTGCACCCTTCTGCCTGGTGTCCCTGACCAGCATGTCTGGTCAAAAAAGCAGACCAGATACTGAGGTTAGGGCAGCGGCCACTGAGTATTCCCTGTGGGACTGGCCGAGGCCAGGTGCACACGGCAGGCGCAGTGCACCACTCGCAGGGCTGCAGGTCCCAACCACTGCGCCCCCACAGGTAGACTCACCTGAGTCACATGTATCAAAATACAAAAATGTATGGCGAAAATAAACCCACAAATAGTTGACCTGACAAAAACCACAGACTTACATCCAAATGGACAAAAATCTTATGAAGGTGCTGTGACAAAATGACAGCGAACATAAGATGAACGGAAGGGGGAGGGCATAGTGAAGACATCTGAAATAAATACCATATGGCGCTGGCATATTAAAATACACTATCTTTTTATTTAAAAAAATTTTTTTGAGGGGCCTCCCTGGTGGCGCAGGGGTTAAGTCTCAGTGCTATCAAGCTATCAGCAGCCACTGCGGCCTGAGTTCCATCCTTGGCCAGGAGGGAGCTGACCCACATGGCGCAGCAGACCTCTCCTGTCTCCCCGCTGCTCCCCTCAGCAGTGTGTTTCAGTAGATGCGCCCATTCTGCTCCCCACTCTGTCTCCGGGGAATCCTCTCATGTCTCCACATCTGGCCTACACTCCAGTTCTTGCATAAATAAATAAAAATAAATCTTTTAAAAAAATTTTTTTAAAGCTCCTGAAAACATGCAAATTGAAACCCTGCTTGGCAAAGTCGGTTTGCAAGACCTAGGAAAAGAAAGACGACACCCCCACCACCCTCCCGCAGGAGATCGCGCGGGACAGGACGGCCCCCAGTTCCCCATCTTATCTAGACGAGGACCCAAGCTTGTGCGGCAGTGACCTGGAAGGGAGGCAGCATTTGCAGCGGTCAAGAACCTGCCCCTTTCCTCCTACCAGCCCCCGTGCTGGGAGGCCCTGCGCTGCTCCCTCCACCCACGCTCCCTGAGCTCCCAGAGTCCTCACGCTCCTGACATTTCAGTGCCAGATGATCTGTGCCTTGGGGCTTGCAGCTCAACTCTGCCCCGGAGTCCGCAGACTCCTCACACTTCAGTCTCTGCAGAGACCTCGCTCCCAGTGCTCGCCAGCTCCTCCAGGGGCTCCTGTCCGGTCCCTAACCGAGGTCTGGGGAACGCGGTGCTCTCACGGCCCCAGGTCCACGTCTCGACCAGCTTGAGCTTCACCCTGGAAGCGTGGTCCTGCTTTAGCGTTTGCCACCCCACCAGCCTGGGGGGGGGGGCGCGAGGGCTTTGGGGCACAGGGCACCGGAGCACCCGTGGGTGTTGGTCCTGGAGTCTGACTCCAGAGAGGCCGCCTGCTGGGTGGGGGTTGGGGGTGGTGGGGGATGGGGGGGGCTCCTTGGAATCCTGGTGCTTGCCCACTCTCCCCCGGCCACTGGGGATGAGTGGGTCATGGGCCCCAGGGTCAAGACACAGAGATGGTTGCCAGCAGGCAGAGGACCTGACCCCAAGCCTTTAGTGTAAATTCCATCAATTTATATTCTTCTGGGTCATTGAGTTAGTTAATTTGCCTCTTCTAATCGTGTACAACACTACTGCCATCTCTGCTCCAGAACCCTCGCTGTGTTTCTGAGAACATCAGAAAATTAGTGTCTGGTGAGTTAAAGTGAAAAAGTAGAAATAGGTAAAATTCCACTTCATGGGGTTTTCCATTACAAGGTAAACTCCGCTTGTGGATACAAGCAGGCCACATGGGCTGAGATCTTGACGCTGTGAGCTCAAGCTGGTCTCTCAAACCATGGCTAATGGTTCCCTGATCAGAACGGACCCTTAGACGACAGCAGGCTGCAGGTGAAGGGACAGGGGCTTCGTGACAGAGACCACGCTGTGGCGGGACACACCCTCATTCCAGGCATCACATTGGGACGCTCAGCTCACGTGGTGCTGACGGTTCTGTTGTGCCACGGCACATCTAGCTAAAGTTATTCTAGAGTTGCTAACTTAACTATGTTCCCTGACAACGAGGTCCTACTCGAGGCAGAAGCTAAAAGTGGCGATGTCTAAAGTTTCAGTTGCCTGCAGGTCCTTAACTAACTCTCCCTGTGCTTGTCTCCACTATTCTGTGTGTGCAGGTTGTACAGCAGACAGATGAACGTTGCGTTTTTTGCTATTTTGTTCTTTCACCCACTCTGTTGTCTAAATTCATTTCTTATAGAGCTCACTGATAGGGTGAGTTACAGTCTAACCCCGTAACTGTTCTCTGGTCTTTGCCTACCTGGAGTCTTGTGCCATGTTTGAAACTACTATTGATGACCTTCTAGAAATTCTTCTGAGCTTTGTTTTTCCCCCAAGGATGGGAAATGTATTGAGCTAAAGTTTGAGAGTTCATACATACCACAATACTATGGTCTGAATTAGATTTAGGTAGAAATCTCACTCTCCTCCTCACACCTGTCCTACTGCCCAACCAGATTCCAGCCACAACGTCACTGGCACGGCTATTTCCTAAGTGGAGGCCCCCAGGATGACTCACAGGCAACTGCCTGCCTAGAAATGCGCCCAGCTTTCCCGTTAATGGCAGCAGTCTGTAGGCAGCTCCCTGCCAGACTGTGGCAATGCCCTTGTTCTCCTTTTCCTGATAAACCTGTCCTTTAAAAATGTTAAGGGGCCTCCCTGGTGGCCTACGAATGAGTCTCAGCACTACTGTGCTGTCACCGCACACCTGTGTGCCATACCGGTTGCGGTTCCAACTCAGCTTAACCCCAAGCGTCATTCCTGCAAGCCTGGTCCCCGGGCCACCATTCCCGAGGAACCTCTTCATTCCTTCCCGAAGGGGCTGGTCTCTCTCTGGAGAGACAAGGGGAGCTCAGGTTTGTCTGTTCCAGGGGGCCTCCTACGATCCTTCCGTCAAATGCAGAGAGCTGTGGTCAGGTCTGACCGAGACCTGGCCTGGAGGACGTTTTCCACTCGCTCCTGAGCGCCTTCAGCTCCGCGCCCACGGGCGGCAGCGTCCAAAGTGCAGCAGCGTCTAAGGAAAGGCGTCTAAGAAACGTGTCTCCTTTGCTAAAAAAGTAAATAAATAAACCTTTTCTGCGCTTCCCGGGGAGATTTTTATTTGTCCACCATCCCTCCGCCTACCTGGCCGGGGAAGGTATTTTTAACTGCTTTCGAATTCTTGGAGGGGACCAGCGACCACCTGGGGTAAACAAATGGTCCTTCCGAGCTCCCAAAGCAGGCGCAGAGGCTTGTGGGAAATGTAGTCCGCCTCCCTGCGCCAGGTCCTGAGCGGGGGGGGGGTTCTGGGTTCCTTCTGCGCACGCGCGGCCCCGCCCCCGCCCCGTCGCGCCGCCTTTCGGAGCGGCGTTTTTAGTCACCGCAGCCTGGACTCGGAGTCGTCAGTGTGTTGAGGTGTTTGTGGGACGGTGGGCGGGAGCAGTTCCGGGGCGCTGGGAACCGGAGCGGGAGTCAGGGGCTGGGGGTTCCGGAGACTCTGGACGCAGCTGGGGAGCGGGCGGGAGGGGTGCGGGGTCTGCGCGCAGGTGCGTGGCTGGGACCCGGACGGGTCGCGGGGAGGCCGCTGCGGCTGCGCGCTCAGGGCTGACCCCGGCGGTGCGCGCCGGCCTCTGCGTGTGCTCCCCGCAGCTCCGGCGCGGCTGGAGCGTCCAGGTGGAGCGTCGGGGGGCCCGCGAGCTGGGGCGTCTGTCTGGGGCCCCGGCGTGAGCCCGTGTGGCGCCGGCGTGGGCGTCTGCAGCCGAGCGCGGTGCTGGCCGAGGGCCCGGAGTCCGGGGAGGGGCCGCCGATGGGCTCGTCGTCCTGGGCCGCGTCGCGCGTGGGGGCTGCTGGCGAGGCCGGTGCGGGCTGAGGGGCGGGGCCCTCCCGCGGGGGTGGGGGCCCGCGCGGCCGCTGGGATTTTACCGCCGTTGGTGCGAGACCCTTTGCGGGCCGAGCTTCGGGGCTGTCGGATCCGGGTGGCGCCTTGCTCCGGGCGTCGGTGGGGCTGTGCGGGAGCCCTCCCCGGGGACGAGCCCTTCAGAGCTACGGCAGCCTGGGCCAGAAAGGCTTCTTTTCGCTTTGGTTTTTTTTTAAAGATTGATTTATTTATGCATCCAAGCTGGGGTGCAGGCCAGGGGCGTGGGGCGGCGGAGGGTTCACCAGAGGCAGAGTGGGGAGCAGAACAGGCGGATCGATGGAAACGCGCTGCTGAGGGTGAAATAGGGGCGGACACGGTACAAATGGAGGCTCTGAGGCAAGAGCCACCAAAAAGCCCCAAAAGGCCAAAACAGCCAAGGCCAGCGCCTGAGGAGAGGACAGGCGCTGTCTGTGGGCTCCCCCGCACGCACAATTGCAAGAGACCTCAGGCTGCAGGGACAACAAACATGGGGTTTATTGTACAAACTGGGGGAACAGCCCATTGCATCCTCAGGTGGCGGCCGCCTCACCCAGAACATGTCGGGGACGGCAGCTCTTTGGGAGGTGCTGGGTTAGACCAACAAACAGGCCTCTGAGACACCAGGCCGTCATCTTTCTTTCTTCTCCTGGGGGCTGGTGTCTCCTTTCCTGTTCTTCTCTTCGCCCCCTCTCTCAGGTCCCACCAATCCTGGCTTATATCCGCTCCCAGAGGACCATCCACAACTCTGATTGGACCATTTTTCAATCCTGGAGCTGATTGGACCTACCCATCAGCTTCTAGCACCTGATTGGTCCATTCAAAATGGCAGTTACTGGGCAGGAACAACTGCCATAACTGGCTGGTGGTGGAGCAGCAGGCCTGCCCATCAGCTCCTAGCACCTGATTGGTCTGTTCAGAATGGAAGATACTGGGCAGCAGCACTGCTCTGGAGCAGCGGGGTAAGAGGCCCCACTGCTCCTGCAGGCTCCCACTGCTAAGGCACCTTGGTTCCAGTAACAGGGGGAGCAGCGGGTGAGGCAGGAGAGGTCTGCCGCGCCATATGGGAATCTCCCTGGCTGGGGGTCGAACCGGCGTCACCGCTGCCGACAGCTCCACAGCGCAGCTCCCAACCATGGCGCCACCAGGGAGGCCCAGAAAGGCTTCTTTTCAAGGCCAGGCACTTACTGAGTGCTCTGCTTTGTGACATGGGAAAGAAATCTTCAGAGATTTTGAAGGAGAGGTCAGGAGTCTTTACACATAAGACAGTTGTAATGGGAGAAACTCCCTGTAGAAATAAGAACTATAGAAAACCCTGTGATAATCTTGTTCTCCTATCACTGTGACAACACACTCAGGAGAGACCCAGTACACATGTGACAAAGGGCGTGAAATTGTTGAACATCCAACACAATCATTTCCTGATTGTGCTCTTGATGGTGAACACCTTATATTTAATCAAAATGGGGATATTTCCAGCAGGGAACTGCACATTACTCAGAATCAGAGGACTGTGTCTGAGAAAAACTTTGAAGATACTATATATACAAAAACTTACTTCAAGATATCCATCCCCTGTAAACCTCAGAGCAGAGATATAGGGGCTAAGACTTCTGAGTGTTTGAAAACCTGTAAGAATTCAATACTTAGTAGACATCAGAGAACTCTCACAGGAGAGAAATGCTATAAATGTAAAGAATGTAGAAAAGCTTTCTCCTTGCCATTAACACTTACGATACATCAGGAAATTCACAGAGGAGAGAAACCTTATGAATGTAAGAAATATGGGAAATCTTTCTGCTGGATTTCAGTCCTGACTCTTCACCACAGAAGAATTCACACCGGAGAGAAACCCTACCAATGTTAACAATGTAGAAAATCTTTCACCTACAAATCATCCCTCATTACACATCAGAAAACTAACACAGGAGAGAAACCTGATGAATGTAAAGAATGTGGAAAATCTTTCTGCCAGAAATCAGACCTGACTCTTCACCACAGCATTCATAGTGGAGAGAGAACCTACCAGTGTAAAGAATGTCGAAAATCTTTTACCCACAAATCATCCCTTATTATACATCAAAGAATTCACACAGGGGAAAAACCCTATGAATGTGAACAGTGTAGGAAGTCATTTGCAGATAAGTGTTCTCTCACTAGACATCAGAGGATTCACACAGAAGAGAAACCCTATGATTGTGAAAAATGTAAGAAAACTGTCAGAAGTCACACCTCACCAGACATCAGAAAAGTCACACAGGGGAGAAACCCTATCAATGTATAGAATGCAGGAAATTTTTCTCCTGGCAGTCAAGCTTCACTGTACATCAGAGATCTCACACAGAAGAGAATCCCTATGAACGTAAAGAATGTAGAAAAATTTTCCCAAGAAATATCCCTTATTACACATCACAAAACTCACACAGGGGAGAAGCCCTATGAATGTAAAGAATGTAGGACAACTTTCTCCTGGAAGTCAAACCTCAGAGAACATGAGAGAATACACACAGGGGAGAAACCTTATGAATGTAAAGAATGTAGGAAATCTTTCTACCAAAAATCAGATCTGACTCAACATCAGCTAATTCACATGGGAGAGAAACCCCACAAATGTAAAGAATGTTGTAAATCTTTCTCCAGCAAAAAATCCCTCATTATACATCATAAAACTCATACAGGAGAGAGACCCTACAAATGTAACAAATGTGTGAAATCATTCTGTATAAACAAACAGCTCACTAGACATCAGAAATTCACACGAGAGAAACCCTATGAATGCAAAGAATGTAGGAGATCTTTCTGGTATAATGTAGGCCTAATTATACATCAAAGAGTTCATACCGGAGAGAAACCATACGAATGTAAAGAATGTAGAAAACCTTTTTCCTGGAAGTCAGCCCTTACGACACATCAGAGAACTCACACGGGAGAAACCCTATGAATATGAAGAATGTAAGAAAACTTTCTACCAGAAGTTAGTCCTTACTATATACATCAGAGAACTTATACAGGTGGGGAAACCCTATGACTGTAAAGAATGTAGGAAATCTTTTTACAGGCTAACAGGCCTGAACAGATACCAACACATTCATCCTGGAGAAAAACCCTAAAATGTAAGGAATGTAGGAAAAAATTCAATGATAATATATAACCTCACTTTACACCAGAGGATGCACACAGGAGAAAAACCCTACAAATGCAAAGTATATGGAAAGTCACCAGAATTTTATCCCTGATTATACATCAGAGAATTCACCCAGGAGAGAAATCCTATGAAGGTAAAGAATGTAGTAAGTCTTCCAGAAGATACAGCTCTCAGGACATCAGAGTACACACACACAGGAGAATGTAAAGTATGTAGATCTTTCTGTTAACATATAAGCCTGATTATGCATCAAAAAATTCACAGTGGAGAGAAGCCCTATGGATGTAAAGAATGTGTGAAAACTTTTTACAGTTTATCAGACTGAATAGACACCATAGAATTCATAACAAAGAGAAACCCTGAAACTGTAAGGTTTTGGGAAACTAACCAGAAAGGCCTCCCTATTGCACATCAAAGAACTCAGACAGCACAGAAACCCTATGAATGTAAAACACGTAGGAAGTCTTTCTCCAAGAAAACACAACTCTCAAGGCCTCAGAGAATGCACACAGGAAAGAAAACCTATAAATGTTGAGGTCAGGGCCTCCCTGGTGGCGCAGCGGTTAAGCGCTGCGCTGTGGAGCTGTCAGCAGCGGCGACGCGAGTTCCACACCTGGTGGGGGACATTCCCACATGGCGTGGCAGACCTCTCCTGCCTCGCCCGCTGCTCCCCTCAGCAGTGTATTTCCGTCGATCTGCCTGTCTTGCTCCCCACTCTGTCTCTGGTGAACCCTCTCGCCGCCCCACGCCTCTGGCCTGTACCCCAGCTTGTATGCATAAATAAAAAAAAATGTTGAGGTCAGAAGCGAAGCTTTTCTTCCTAAAATCATATTTCACGAGATAATTCACATAGGAGAGATGCTAAAATGTAAAGAATGCAGCAAATCATTCTCTGTGATACCAGCATTCACTAAATTTCAGCAAACTCACACAATAGAAAAACAGTCTGAATGTAAAGTACCCAGAGGAAATTTCTTATCAAAAACCTCCCACAGGTTAGACCCTAAGAATGTAAGTAACGTAGGAAATTGTTGAACAAGAAGTCAGTAGACATCAGAGAATTCACACAGGAGAGACACAGTGTGATGGAAAGATGTTGGAAAGATACTTCACCACAAGTGAAATTTCGCTGCAATTCATTGAACTCACTCCAGATAAAAGCCCTATGAATGGATAGAAAGTGGGAGATTTCTCACTCATGCCCACCATGAGCACACATAAGAGACCTCACCAGGTGGTGTAATACTGCATGGCAGAAACTATGCTTTTGCAAAACCCACCTTGTTTTTTGGGTTTTTAAAAAAATATTTATGCATACAAGCTGGGGTACAGGCCAGAGGCGTGGGGTGGCGAAAGGGTTCACCAGAGTCAGAATGGGGAGCAGAACAGGTGGATCGACTGAAATACACTGCTGAGGGGAGCAGCGGGCGAGGCAGGAGAGGTCTGCCGCGCCATGCGGGAATCTCACTGGTCGGTGTCGAACTCGCATCACCCGCTGCCGACAGCTGCACAGCGCAGTGCTTAACCACTGCGCCACCAGGGAGGCCCACCACCTTGTTTTTTGGCTTTGTTTTTGGTGTGGACATAACATGGAAGATTCATCCATGTGAAGGATGCAGTAATTCAGCTGTGGCAGAATATAAACACAGTAACAACATTACTTACAAGCCAGCTCACACCCGATGAGTGTTGGGGCGCTGAGTGCT
Source organism: Scalopus aquaticus (assembly GCA_004024925.1). NCBI lineage: Eukaryota > Metazoa > Chordata > Mammalia > Eulipotyphla > Talpidae > Scalopus > Scalopus aquaticus. Next base: position 36,934 of record PVIJ01004719.1, on the reverse strand, counting down.
AGTGTGAGACATGGACCTGGGTGGGTTAGGGGTGACTGGAATATTGGGGCTACTAGTGAGAGCAGCAAGGCAGGGGCCACTCCCTGCTGGGCTTTCCCTGATCCCTCCTCAGAATAAGAGGGGCGTCACTAATCGTGGTTATGTTTGCAGGAGCTTCTAGAGCCAGGTGAAGGAGACCATGAATGAGAGTCCATGAAGGTGGGTGTGTCTGCAGAGAGGGGGAGGTGGAGGGCGGTGCATCCTGAGTGAGGGGATGGCAGTCGTCTGGGACACGAGCACTCTGATGCCTAATGAGTTATCTGCACTCCGCAGAAGCCATCCTTTGGTGTTTGTGGAATTGTCTTCACGTGGCAGTTGTATTTGTGGGGTTTCTTGGGGTCTCTTTGAAACAGTTCAGACCCCTGCACCTGTTGGCCTGTCCTCACCTGCACACGTGAAGGGAGCCTAAAGCAAACATTGCTGGAGAAGCAGCAACAACAGGATTTATTTAGCTGGGAGTAAGACTAGGCGAGCTGAGAGTGTTTCCAAACTGGTCTGTGGCCAGGTGCTTCTGTCCTAACATCCGGAAGCCGGGCCTTAAGACAAACTGGCAGTTTCTTTACAGATAATCCCCTTTGCCAGGGGTCAAGTTGCCAGAAGTCTCAGCTCACCCCAATTTCCCTTCATCCCCCCTCAGGTGGTGGAGATAGGAAAGCACCACCTTCCACGGCCGAGTGAGCCTGAGCACCACCCGGTGACTCAGAAGTTGCTCCTCCCTGATCCTCACGTGTGCTGGGTCAAGGAAGCTGCCAGAGAGCCCGAAGGGCGCAGCGCTGTGCCTAGGAGTCCTCCCTAAGGTCGAAGCCAGCGTCCTGAAACCACGGCCAGCTCTTCCGAGCTGCACCTAGTGTCGCTTAATACAGACAAAACTAGTGTTGAAGTACCGATGCATCTCAGACTCAGACATTTTAAGCCACAGAGCTTAGCGTCTGTCATCCCAGCAACAAGCGCGGGAGCCACCAGCAGGCACCGGAATGAATCAAGTCCAGGAGGTGCTGTGCGCACATAACCTCCGCGGGCAGAGGCCTTCTAGCCGCAGGTCAGGTCCTGCCTCCTTGTCTCCAGAGAACCAAGTCTCCCGCGGGCGGAGCCCTCTGGCAGTTCACCGCGTCGATGACCCCCCTGCCCCGCCATCCGCTGGGTGCTCTGGAGGCGGGAGGGGTTCAGCTCTGTCCACCCCAACGGACCTGCTGAGTCTTTTCATGAACTTTCCGCGCAGGCCCTGAAGCGAGTTCTCGGAGCCAGGAGCTTTGTTCAACTCCCCCGGGTCTTAGGGGCCGTTTCCCCGCGCGGCCGGGGGGGGAGGGACGGCAGGAGGGCGTCTGAGACACTCCCCTCCGCTCCGAACAAAAGCTGCTCCCAGCTTTTAATCCTCCACAGCCCCCGGTGGGGCCGCCCATCTGGCCTCCCTCTCGCGTCCACGACGTCAGGTCCACCAGGCTGAGCAGCCGCAAGGAACAAAACATCCTCTGGGGCGCCTGACGGGTGGCGCGGGGGCTTGTGGGAAATGCAGTGTAGCGAGGCGAAGGCCATTCCGGCGAGCGGCTTTGGGACGGCGTCTTCCAGGTTGCTTCTGCGCAGGCGCCTCCCCGCCCCCTTCTGCCGTCAACTTCCGGTGCCCCCTGCTGTCCTCCTCTGCCTCAAGGCGCTTGGCAATTTCTGAAGGTCTGTAGGGGGCCGACCGTGAACGAACCGCCCCAGGGCCCTCAGAAGCGAGGAGGGAGGGGGCGGGAAGGCGGTGAGGGACCCGAGTGCGCGCGTAGGATGGAGGGGGAGCCTGGACGCTGGGGACAAAGCGGGGAGGGAGCGGAAGTACTGCGGAGTCTTGGGGCGGGACCCTAGTGCCGCTGTGGGGGTCAAGGGGGCTCCTGCGGGGAGTTGGGGGGGGTCAGGGCAGGAGGGGGCGGGAAGTCCTCTGGGTGTCGGGCTCCGGACGCAGGTGCAGGTGTGAGCCGTGGACCCTGGCGGGTCGAAGGGCCGGTACATGCTCTGCTTTCACTGATGTCACTCTGGATCCTGGGGGCTCGGGGGCTCGGGGTACTGAACGATCCCACTGAATGCAGAGTATTTCCTTCAAAATGATCAGTTGAGGCTGTTCGCTCATAGGCAAATTAGACTGCATCAGAGGGCTGCTTCTGACGGATTTCTGAAAGTGGAAAGTCAGCCCAGTAAGGCTGCAGACAGACGCGCTTTTGATTTAAAAACTGGAAACATCTTATTCTGACCTGCGGACAGTTGCTTTATGATTTGCACGGTCCCTCTGTTGAGGCGACCTCTGAGGTGCGTCCGGTTTGACATTCCTGTGTTTTCCCGAAGTTCTGCATGTGATTATGGTGCTCCCGTGTTTAGGGTGTCTTATTCAAGACCTTCCCCGCCCCACCCCACCCCCGCCCCGACCTAACTTGTCCCAGTCATGCAGTTGGGGGTTTAGATGTTCACTTAGCATTTGCAGTATAATGAACGAACCTAAATTCTCTGCATTAAAAAAAAAAAAATGAAGCCACCTATTTGCTGAAATTGTTTGTCTGCAGGCTGGGATGGGTTTACTCTGCTCCTTTGCCCTGTTGTCTGGATGACATATGAGGTTGTGGTATCTGGCGTCTTGTCTGAGCCTGCTTGGTTTAACATGACTTCATTTATCTTTTTGGTGGTTTGTTCTGGTTATTGGCAAAGCCAGTAGCTGTCAGGCTAACCCAGGGGCTTCACCAGATGACAGTGTTGCTAGTGGGTAATCACCAGTGGAAAGTGCTTTTAACTCCTGCATCATTTGTTCTGATTTCTTTATGGCCAAACAAGCGAAACATCACAACCCCAATTATTGTTCTAAGTAACTTCATGAGGAAATGATCCAAGGCAACACGTTTGGGGGAACCTTTACTGGGACCTTGTGCCACCAAAAATGTATACATCGTGTACATCTTTTCTGTAAAGTCCAGGGTCAAATGGTGTGTTTCAATAAAAACTTTTCTCCCACTTCATCTTGTTTATTTTCACTTTAAAAGCCTGGAATAGATTTTGTTTCTGATTTTCTAGATTTTAAGACTGAATTTGCAGAGAATACTGAAGTCCTAAATAACATCTGTATGTTTTTAAAATTATAAGTTATCTGGGGCCTCCCTGGTGGCGCAGAGGTTAAGCCCTGCGCTGTGGAGCTGTTGGCAGCGGTGATGCGAGTTCGACGCCCGGCCAGGGAGATTCCCGCATGGTGTGGCAGACCTCTCCTGCCTCGCCTGCTGCTACCCTCAGCAGTGTATTTCCCTTGATCTGCCTGTTCTGCTCCCCACTCTGTCTCTGGTGAACACTCTTGCCGCCCCCCTCCTCTGGCCTGTACCCCAGCTTGTATGCATAAATGAATAAAAAAAAATTTATAAGTTATCCCCCTTTCTTATGCTTTTCCTAGCTGTATTCTGAGGAAGGTTTTTCAACTTCATTTTGTTCTATCTAAAAAAATGTTGGACTAGAATTTCGCTGTAATCTCTTATAAATGTTATGGCATATAGATAAATGATTGAGATGAGGCTGTTCTGATATAACTACTAAAAAGGTTATCCTACATATTTTAGTTAAGCTCATTAGCTTCCAGGGTACTAATGGGATACTAGTTACCAAACTACAAATTTAAATGTTGGATAATATGTCCTTTGACAAATACTAGATGCATAACAGTTGTTTAGAATGAAAAGAATACTGCAGATTTCCACTTTCCTCTATACCATTTACCAGGCATAAATTGTAATTTTTAAAAATCGCTTTAATTTCTTTTGGCTTCAGTTATTTTTTTCCTAAATAGAATAATACAGGAAATTATTTCAAGATAGACTAGATCTCCCTTGAGATCACATTTAACACTAATAACTGTAAATCTATAAATAAATATTTCCCTTGAGACATGAAAATGTCTCTCAATTTACTCCACAAGAGATACACATTTTGAGCATCACTGTTCCTATGAGCAATGTGTAATTCTTACCATTTCTAACGCATGTGTACAAGTGCCTCTGCTAGTACTAGGTTTATTTTCCTACCTTCAGAAAGGCCTGTTAGGCTTCCCACCTGTTTCTCCTACTAGTTCTTCTGTTTTTCCCCAAAATACTTAATTCAGCAATCATTAACTAATGTAACTAATGTAACTTTGTAATATGCTGTTGGCATTGAAGACACAGGAATGGAAGGCATAGCCTCAAAACTTTAGGAGATTATAATCTATACAGAGACAGTTATGTAAAGAGACTATTATAACATAAAGTAACCTTTTATTTGCATGGCATACTTGTTATACTTTAAAAACTTTGCAACTTTTTTCTATGCTGACTAAACAGTGCACTTCATTTTTTTGCCCAGTTGTCTGATGTATATTATTTGCTGTGTTAATATAGGGGTAAGAAAATATCAGGAGAACCCAATAGATGGTGACTTTTGCCGTTTTATTATTAAGCAAGAAATCTCAAAATAGTCTTGTACACAATTCTCATGAAGGTTATAAAAATTTTCCAAATAGTAGATTTGGTATAGCACGACTTTACACTCCATGTCAAGTTATGGGAGGCTAGCTCCACTTTATTTTACGGCTAATTAAGTAGTCTGCTTATTGAGGTAAGTTCACATTCATTTTTTAATTTTAATTTTTTCATTGTGAAGTAACATTGATTTACGATACTGTGTATGATTTAGGGAAACAGGTTCACACCTTCTTAGCTCTAGGGCACCACAACACACCTAGGGTCCGGACACTCCTCTCCCTTTTCCGTAGACCACTGGGCGCCCTCTTCCTTGTTCAAGTTGCCAACGTTGCTCTTGTTGCTCTCGTAGCCTCCATTCTATAGTCAGGCTTAGGTTGAGTTTTGTCACTTCCATTGTTTTGTTTCTCTATTTTCCATTTATCAGTGAAATCAGCCAGCATTTGCCTTTCTCCTGCATTGGACTGAGCATCAGCCCCTACGGTTCCACCCATAACTTCACAAATGGCAAGATTTTACCCTTTTTGTAGGTAAGACTAATATTCCATTGTGTATATGTCTTACTAATTCACTCATCTGTCTTTGGCCACTTGGATTGTTTTCATAACTTGGCTGCTCTAAATAATGCTGCAGTGAACATAGCTGTACAGAGGTCCCATTGAATGTGTTGTTTTTTTTAAGATTTATTTATTTATGTGTACAAGCCGGGGTACAGACCAGGGGCGTGGGGCGGTTCACCAGAGACAGAACGGGGTGCAGAACAGGCAGACCGACGGAAACACACTGCTTGCTGAGGGGAACAGAGGGAGAGGCAGGAGAGGTCTGCTGCGCCGTGCGGGAACCTCCCCGGCCAGGTGTTGAACTGGTGTCGCCGCTGCCGACAGCTCCACAGCACAGCACCTAACCGCTGCACCACCAGGGAGGCCCTGAATGTGTTTTTTAATTCTTTGGTTAAATACCAAGGAGTAGAATTTTTGAGTCATATTTTCTTTTTCTTTTTTTTAAGATTTATATATTTTTTATGCATACAAGAACTGTGGTGTATGCATACAAGAACAGAGGTGCAGGAGTGAGAGGATTCACCAGAGACAGAATGGGGAGCAGAACAGGTGGATCTACTGAAGTACACTGCTGAGGGAGCAGCAGGGAGACAGGCGAGGTCTGCTGTGCCTTGTGGGTCAGCTCCCTGGCTGAGGATTGAACTCAGGCAGCAGAGGCTGGCAATAGCTTCATAGCGCTGAGACTTTAACTCCTGTGCCACCAGGGAGGCCCTATTTTTCATTTTAATATTGGAATTAAAGTAGACATACAAAGACAATTATTTTGAGGCTCTATATTGTTTTCCATAGGAGATGGACCAGTCTACATTTCCACTAACAGTGTACAAAGGTTCCTGTTTCTCCACATCCTTGTCAAATTTGCCATTTCTGGTTTTGTTGATAATGTGCCATTCTCATGGGAAGTGGTATCTCATCATTTTGATTTGAATTTCCATGGTGATGAATGATGTTCAGCATATTTTTCACGTCCCCATTGGCCATTTGCATTTCTTCTTTGGAGAAGTGAATGTTTAGCTCCTCTGCCAATTTTTTATTATTTTCTTTTTATTGATTGGTGTGAGTTCTTTGTAGATCTTGAATATTATCTCCTTGTCAGATGTGTTATGTATAGATATTTTCTCCCTTTTGGTAGGTTGGCTCTTCATTTTAATGATATTCTGTTTTATGATGCAAAAGATATTTGGTTTGATCCAGTACCATTTGTTTGGTTTTGCTTTTATTTTCCTTTCCATTGGAGTTTCCAAAGACATTACTGAAGCCACTGTCATAGAGTGTTTTGCCTGTGTTTTCCTTTATGTATTTTATGGTTTCTTGCCTTACATCTGAATCTTTAATCCATTTTGAGTTAGTTTTTTATATGGTATGAGAGTTGTCTAGTTTCATTTTTCTGTATGTGGCTGTCCAAGTTTTTTAACACCTTTTTTTTTAAACACCATTTGTTGAAGACATCCCTCTCTCGATTGCATACTCTTGGCTCTTTTGTCACAGATTCATCTCTGTAAATGTGCATTTACTTCTGAGCTCTCAATCATATTCTATTTGTCTCTGTGTCTATTTTTATTCCAGTACCATTCTGTTTTGATAATTGTGGCCTTGCATTGTAATTTGAAGTCTGTGAATACCCACATTCCTTTTCTTTTTTATTAAGATTGCTTTGGCTGTTTGGGATCATTTGTGGTTCCATATAAATAGTAATGTTTGCTCTGTTTCTTTGAAGAATGCCATTGATAGTTTATGTCTGGGTTGTATTGAATATATATTTGTACATATATACATACATAGAGTGTTTGCCAACGTGGACATTTTAACTGAATATGGAATATCAGTTCTTGGCATTAAGTGTTGGTAAATCAGTAGGAAATAATGTGTTTTCACTAATTTAAGTGTAAATTTTAATCTAAATTCTACCAATTAATGGACTTGCTTCTTTCCTGCCTCTCTTTTTTTTTAAGATTTTTTTTTAAATTTATGCATACAAGCTGGGGTACAGGCCAGAGATGCGGGTTGGCGAGAGGGTTTACCAGAGACAGAGTGGGGAGCAGAACAGAGAGATCACCAGCAGGAGAGGTCTGCCGAGCCATCTGGGAACTTCCCTGGCCTGGTGTGGAACTGGCGTCGCCGCTGCTGACAGTGCCACAGCGCCACAGTGCGACAGGGCTGCAGCATTTAACCGCTGCGCCACCAGGGAGGCCCCCTCTTTCCTGCCTCTTGTCAGAGTGTAAAATACTGTTTCCCTACAAAAGAATGTCTTTTTTTTTTCCCAGCTAATACAGAGAGAGCTTTGGATGGGGACGTCAGGACCCCTGAGCAAGCCCTGCCAGTCCTTTCATGTCTCTGCTCCCCTCACCTTCTCTACCAGCCCTGCTTCCAGAGACCTCTATGTGTTACGAAGAGCTGCAGATGATGAACAAATCTGTGGTGAGTTATTTAGTTTTTCCTCAGCTTGTTTTATATTCAGCTTTATGAGGGTTCATAAATTAAAATTAAAAAAATAGTTGTAGGTAAAATTCCACTTTAGGGAGTTTACCTACCTGGGCTCTAAGACAGGAGAATTGCCACAAGCCCCAAAAGGCCAAAAATAAGAAACAAGGGCTATAGCAGCACAACACCCACACGGTAGGGGCCTATGGGCTATAGCTGAACAAAGGATAGTGCCTGGTAGGTAAGAGGGCAGGGCACTGTGGGTCTCACCCACGCTCATCACTGCAAGAAACCTCAGGCTCAGGGAACAACCATGGGGTTTATTTTACAAACAAGGGAAACAAAGAGCTCACTGTAGCCACAAGTGGTGGCCGTCTCTCCCAGACAGTGTCCATCAGAAGTACAAGCAGTGCTGGTCACCTGTCAACAGAGACAGACCACATTGGTCGGTAGTGAGGGTACTACTTGTCCCCCAGAGGCGGTTTCAGGGAACTCGCTGTTAATAGCTCTTCGTGAGCTGTTGGGCTGTACCAACAACAAACAGCTCTTTGAGACACCAGGTCCGGAGTCTTTGGGCTTCTTTCAGGTGTTGGACCAGAGGCCCAGTCTGACAAACGTCTTTGGCTTCTCTTCGCTCCTGGGAGGTCAGCTGCTGGATGCTTCTTTACTACTTCTTTCAACTTCTGGTCCTTCTTTCTTGGGAGGCTGGAACAGTCTGTCTTTCGGCTCTCTCCGATCCTGGCTTACATACACTTTCAGGGTGCTACACCCACAAGTCTGATGGGACCATTTTTCCATCCTGAGGCTGATTGAACTATTTAGTACCAGTTACCTCATAGTTCACACCTGATTGGTCCACTCCATGCTCCAGGAAGTACACATAAAATGGCGGTTGCTGGGCTCTGAGGAGCAACTGCCACAACTGACTTGAGGTGGAACAGCAGGGTAAGAGACCAGCACTGCTGCTGCTGGCTCCCGCCGCTGAGGCTGCTGTGTTCTGGTAACAGTTATATTTTCTGGGAAATGTTTGTGTTTTAACCTACTCCATGTAATTTTAACTCACTAACTTAGGGAATGCTCAAATCCAATGAATCTTCTCTTGTGTTTGTCTTACTGGCGTCTTCTGCCATATTTGCAGCTATTGTCCAAATTTGTCTGTTGGGAAGTATTTCCTATCGGTCTATCATAGCCTGTTTGATGATTCCTTTCTTGTTTCCCTGAATTAATGTGTTTCTGTGGACCTACTCAGCCAGCTTTTCAAGTCTGGGCCGTTGTTTATTTTCTCCCTGACTCAGTCAGTCGTCTGTGGGTCTGACAGTTACAACTGTTTCTCTCTGCCTGGGACATCTTTTAGCCTTTCCAGTGTAGGTTCAACGCCCTGTTGAAGGTTTTTTTGTATCTGTCCAGGAGCCGTCTCAGCAAATCCAAAATGGAAAGCACATCCTCCTGCTTATATCCTTACATGGGGAGAGAGAGGTCCTTTATTGCCAAAGCAGTCCTCAGACAGAAAGCAAAGCTGCGGACGTTACACTGCCTGAGTCCAAGCTATATCTTAGAGCGCTAAAAAAACAGTATGGTACTGAGATAAAAACTTGAAATATGATAGAAAACTCAGGAAACCCATGTGTAATCTTCCAGCTTATCTCTGACATGGATTTCAAGAGAAAAACAAGGGAAAGAGTGGTCTCTTCAGTTAAAAGTCTTGGGAAAACTGGTCATCTACATGTAGAATAACGAAACTGTTCCCCTGTTCTACAGCAAATTGATTAAATTACACAATCTATGGTATTTTACGTGGCATTTTTAATGATTTCCTGAGCTAACTGATACAGGGAGGTACACTCATTTTGGATGGACAAATTAAACCACCCACTGTCTGTCTATCCTTGTTTTATTTTTGACATGATCTTTTAAATTAGTTTTCTTATATCTCGATGTATTTTTTCATTAGAACAGTGTTGGCTTCTTTACATACTTACGAGTCGATACCTTTGTCTTGTATGACCTGTCGGTCATGCATCTGATTGGCTGTGGTTCTTTCTCACATATTTGACCACAGAAGCTTCAAACACATTAGGACTAAGGTGTGCCTTACTTCTGTTCGTCATGTTCTTTTTTCCTAATTTCACTTTAAAATGTCAGTCTTGAGCTACTGATCATGCAGACAGCCTAGTAATAAACCTCCATTCACGCTTCTGACAGCAAGTCATCACCACCTTCTGTTCCTTGGTCTTTTTTTCCCTCCTGTTTTAGGATCAGTTTTCTGTGTTCCTGTTGCTAAATTACCTCAGCGAAGGTGGCTATCGCCCCTCTGGTTACTTTCTGACTCTCCGTTATTCTTCCCCATCCTCCTACTACAGGATCGGGATCGATACTAAAATATAAATCCGGTCGTTCACTGACCTCTTTGTTCTGCCCCTCATTATTTACACACTGTGGTTGAAGAAGAGGGTTGTGTTCACTACAGGGTGGAAATAAGCAAAACGCTGGGAAATGGGGTGTGAACATGTCACGATGCCTGTGTACATGCTTTTAATTGGTAAGTTATTGTAAGACTTGGGATCACATAAGATTTTTCCCTGCTGGATGTAGGATGTGAATATCTGCCATCTGCTTTTCTAGCTGTCTGTCTGTCTACCTATGTGTGTGCAGAATGCCTTCATACACAGTTCCGTGAATATCACCTTGCCGTTGGTCTCTCCTCACAGCTCAGGGCTCATCTGGACACAGTGCTCTTCACAGCTCCATTAATGCATCAGTTGCTCACTATCTTCTCCCATATTGGCTTCTGCTGTTGCCTCATTCATGAGGCCATGTAGTTAACATGAAAGAGTTAAGCATCTTTGGGACTTCAGCAAAGGGTAACTTGTTAGTGGACAGTGCAGTTTTTTTCTCCTCTACACCAGTATAAATTGAACATGACTTTGATTTAGCTTCTGTAGCACATTATTACAGATCTATGTTCATACTTAAGTCTCCTAACCAGAATAAGAGACTCTTTGAGAAGCAGATTTTATGCATTCTCATATTTGTAGCAAGAAGGACATTACCAGATTCTCAACAGTACTAACTCTGCAATAGTTCTTGGAGCTAATTAATCAAGACAGTGGCAGGAGATTTCTACTGTGATCTCCCTCTAACAATATAGAGTACAAACCGTGGTGCACTCCATGCGGTATAAAACTCACACAAAAGATTGAACTTCCAAACTTCCAGTTCTTCTGACTCAGGCTGATACTTTGAGTTGAGGAGAAATGTGCCACTGCAGGGGATGGTGACCTTCGAGGACGTGGCCGTGAGCTTCACCTGGGAGGAGTGGCAGCAGCTGGACGATGCCCAGAGGACCCTGTACAGGGACGTGATGCTGGAGACCTACGGGAGCCTGGCGGCCCTGGGTGAGCGGAATTGCCCAGTCACTGCCCAGTGCAAGCACTGTTTTCTTCTTTGGAAAACATGCAACTTAATGACGTTAAATGCTTTTTAGCCTTAGGAGTCCAGGCCCAGAAAAGGGTGAGTGTTCAACATTTTAATCCAATGTTCCAACTGGCCCTTCATTTTACAACTGCTGAAGTCTGTTGCCACACCTCAGAAACCATGAGGCTTCCGCAGCTTGATCTGAGGCAGACCTTATTTTTCTCCTCAACAGGGCGCTGTGTGACCAAACCTGAGGTGATCGTAAGGCTGGAGCAAGGAGCAGAGCCCTGGATTGTGGACCCACCCCCAGGCCAGAGCCTCTCAGGTCAGTCAGTGTATATGCGGCAGGGAGGCTAGAAAGAGGTGGACTCAACAGGGGCCGGCCATTGTTTTCACCAGCATTTTCCCTTGGTCCAGACCAAGTCTTCGTGTGTCAGACTCAGTCATTATTCATTCTTCAACTGTGGTTCCCTTTCTTAAGTCTTCCCCTTTCAAAAGTTTTTTTGTTTTTGTTTTTTGCTTAGACTTAACCAAAAGCCAATCACTAGCTGCCTCCTCTTGCAACTGGTTTTGGTTAGTTACTATCTCTGTATCCTTAGTCACATCTTTTTTTTTTAAAGATTTATTTTTTTATTTATATATACAAGCTGGGGTACAGGCCAGAGGCGTGGGGCGGCGAGAGGGTTCGCCAGAGACAGAGCGGGGAGCAGAACAGGCAGATCAGAAATACACTGCTGAGGGGAGCAGCGGGCGAGGCAGGAGAGGTCTGCTGCGCCCTGTGGGATTCTCCCTGGCCGGGCATCGAACTCGTGTCGCCGCTGTCGACAGCTCCACAGCGCAGCGCTTAACCTCTGCGCCACCGGGGAGGCCCCCTTAGTCACATCTTTTTTTTTTTTTTTTTTCTTAGTCACATCTTTTCCTCCATTCTTCTCCACTGTTTTCTTTTAGACTTTTATGCATACATTTGTTTATTCTTTAAACATATTAATTTTTAAATTTTAGACATTGCATATATACTTTTGCTGATATCAACAGTAATCACATAAATTCCTTTTTTAAAAGCACTTATATTCTGTTAAGGGAGAAAATAAAGCAAATAAATGTTGAACAGTGCAATAAGAGTTAAAAAAAATTTTTTTTTTTAAGATTTATTTATTTATACATACAAGCTGGGGTACAGACCAGAGGTGTGGGGCGGCGAGAGGGTTCACCAGAGACAGAGTGGGGAGCAGAACAGGCAGATCAGAGATACACTGCTGAGGGGAGCAGCGGGCGAGGCAGGAGAGGTCTGCCGCACCATGTGGGATTCTCCCCGGCCGGGTGTCGAACTTGCATCGCTGCTGCCGGCAGCTCCACAGCTCAGCGCTTAACCGCTGCTCCACCAGGGAGGCCCGAGTTAAAAAAATTTTTAAGTGTAGTAAGAGCTAACAAAGGGGGCCATTATTCCTAAAACAGGAATTAGGACTTTAAGGAGGGTCTTTTCCATTTTGACATAAATTGTACGTGCAGATGCCAATGGGGTAGAGTGGACATCGCCACAGGAGGGCCCAGCGAGAGAATCATTCACTCGGGTGGGAAGGAGTAGGGGGCTCCCTGGGCAGCGATTAGGGGCCTGACAGGAGATACCCGGGCCTTGCCTGTGGACCAAACGTCAGCCACCGAGAAGCTGCGCAGGACTCAGCCAGCTGCTCACCCGGGAAGGGTGTAGGGCGTTTCCTTGGGGGAGAAACTAGAGCTCGTTTCTCCTGTGGAGGTGAGAGTTGTAGACTGGGTGACTCACAGTTTAGGGGTGCAGCTTCAAGTTAGCATTTTCACCTCTTGTGGAAATTATTTTAAAAAACCAGAATAATAAGAAACATACAAGGAGGTCTACTTTCACTCTACCTCAAATACAGCTGAAATTCCGAAGTACAAATATAAAAGTCTTCAGAATCAGTGAATTATCAAATAGGGACTGTCATATTAGGAAGCCGGGGAGAATGTTAGGGATCCTGATTTCAGAAGGAACCAGTATAGGGTTTCTCAGAGATGGCGGGCACAGCCTGGGTTTCTGAACCTGCATTCAGCGAGGAAGTGCACAAAGTGGTGAGTCCGGCTTTCCTGAGCCTGCTGCGTTTCCTGGAACTTGTAGACTCTCAGTTTGGAGCTTGCAGAGCACTGTGCTCTTGAAGTTAGAGATGCTGTTTGGTCTTTGGAACAGCTCAGCAATGCCCACAGCATTGCCCAGAGCATAGAAACACCTGCACAAACATGGAGACAAAATCCTTGTTCCTTTGCAAGATTCCTGCTTAGATGGCAGACAGATGTTCCTCCCCCAAGTCGGTGTGTCACTGTGCCAGGAAAATTGTGCCATTTCCCAAGCTTGAGGGATCAACAGAGGCAAGAATAAGGTAGCTACATATAAGGGGGAAAAAATAGTGAAAACAAATGTCTCTATTCCGGTGAAAAACTCTCAGTGGAAACTAAAAGTAGGTAAATATTTTGGCCAAACATTAGCTCACAAATTAAAAAAAAAAAAATCTTAAGCAAAAATAAAAACTTGATTGAAATTAGAGTCTATTCATTTTTTTGTTACATTAATTGACTATGGAGACAAATCACATATATTTTAAGACCATTATTTATCATTGTAAGCCATTATTTAAAAAAAAATCTACACTAGAACAGAAAGGAACGTTTTTATCTTTACATTAGCTTTGCATAAGAAATGCTAAGATGTATGTATGTGTGGTTATTTTCATATCATTTTAGATGTCCAGTTGGTGGGTGACCTGATTGAGAACAACCGGGAAAACCAGGGCAGACATTTCTGGAAAATTATCTTCACCCACAGCAAGTCATCAACTAAGGAGAATACTGACATAGGAGCAATGTTTAATTTGCACTCAAGCCACATTTCAAAACTGATTGTAAGTAGCGGAAACTGTTCGGGAATGATGCCTGTGGAGTTTAATGTGTGTCAGAAGATGTTTCTCCCTGGCGAGCCTGATGAGATGCTCTCTGAAGAGAAGCAGGGGGCTCAAAATATACCTGGGAAGCCCCTCAGATACCCTGAGCATCCTGTTCTTCATCACATGATTCAAACTGTGCAGCAGCCTTTTGAGTTTACTGGACAAGGGAAAGCCTTCAATAGGAACGAACGATTATTTACACATAGAAGGACTCTAACAGGAGATACCGCTTACAAGTATAATAAATTTGGGAAAACTTATCATAAGTCAGCTCTCATGACCCAAGAGGAAATCCACGTAGGTGAGACTCCTGGTAGATGTAACAGATGGGGAAAAATCTCTTCTGAAAAACCAGAAAAGTTGAGTCTTCATGGAGCTCATTTTGAAGACCATACTTGTAATCTAAGTGGGAATGATTTCAGCAAGAAATTGTGCTTCACTCAGTTTCAGAGATCTCAAGTAGGAGACAGGTCTTCTGAACATAAGGTATGTCGTGATACTTTCTGTAAGATCATGAATCTCAGCAAACAGAAAAAGCATAGAGGTGACAAACTCTTTGAATGTGAAGAATGTAGGAAAATTTTTTATTACAAGTCAGCTCTCAGTAGACATCATAGAACTCACACAAGAGAAAAGCCCTATGAATGTAAAGAATGTCGGAAGCCATTCTACTGGAAGTCAGCCCTCACTAGACATCAGATAATCCACACAGGTGAAAAACCCTATGAATGTAAAGAGTGCAATAAAACTTTCAACTGGAAGTCAGCCTTCACTGTACATCAGCAAACTCACAGAAGTGAGAAACCTTATGAATGTAAGGAATGTGGCAAAACTTTCTATCACAAGTCATCCTTCAATAGACACCAGAGAAATCACACAGGAGAGAAACCCTATGAATGTAATGAATGTATGAAGACTTTCTGCTACATGTCAGAACTCACTGTACATCAGAGAATTCATACAGGAGAGAAGCCCTATGAATGTAATGAATGTAGGAAAATGTTCTCTCAGAAGGCAGAACTCACTGTTCATCAGAGAACGCACACAGGAGAGAAACCCTATGAATGTAAAGAATGTAAGAAAACTTTCTCTCAAAAGTCGTCCCTCACTGTACACCAGAGAACTCACACAGGAGAGAGACCCTATGGATGTAAAGTATGTAGGAAAACTTTCTACCAGAAATCAAACCTCACTGCACATCAGAGAACACACACAGGAGAGAAACCCTATGGATGTGAGCAATGTTCTAAAACGTTCTACTCAAAGTCAGAACTCACTAAACATCAGAGAATTCACACAGGTGAGAGGCCCTATGAATGTAAAGAATGTAAAAAATCTTTCCACTGGAAGTCAGGCCTCACTGTACATGAGAAGACTCACACAGGAGAGAAGCCCTATGAGTGTAAAGAGTGTAGGAAAACTTTCTACGTGCTGTCATCCCTCAATATCCACCAGAGATCACACACAGGCGAGAAACGCTACAAGTGTAAAGAATGTAGGAAAACATTCGACTGGAAGTCAAGTCTCACTATACATCAGAGAACGCACACGGGAGAGAAGCCTTATGAATGTAAAGAATGTAGGAAAGCTTTCTACCAGAAATCAACCCTCAGTAGGCATGAGAGAATCCACACAGGAGAGAAATCTTATGAATGTAAGGAATGTAGGAAAACTTTCTACCAGAAATCAGCCCTTAACAGGCATCAGAGAACTCACTCAAGAGAGAGACCCTATCAGTGTAAAGTAGGAAATCTCTCATGAGTGAGCCCTCACTTTACCTCAGTGAACTCTGAGGGCTCGGCCCTGTGTGGCAGTGTGACTGTGTCATCCCAAAATGCTTTTTTTGTCTTTTGGCAAACCTACATTTCTCAGCCTCCGTTTACGAGGGACCTTGTCACTGATGTCTGGAAGGGATGGGCATCTCTACTGAGATTGGCCACATACCAAAACAAAACAAAACAAAACAAAAAACCTTTCACATGTTCCTCCCTGATTTTTCCTACCTCGGTGTCCCTAAGTGCAAATGAATGCGAAAGTTTGTCTCCTCACATGGAGATGACAGCGTGACTTAAGACAGGAGATTGAGAACAGGGAGAGCACAGTCTTTCTCACTCTACCTCAATAACCTCCCTTGTACTTTTCCTGAGTGAGAAATATTTACTCCTTTTTGCCCTTCCATGTGTGATCTCTTTATAACAATAACAGTTGCACGTGATCAGTTCACTTTATAAATTTCGTACAGTCCTCTATGCATTTGCCAGCCCTCATGTGGAAACTTTAAACAGGATAGAACCTGTGTTGAAACCTTTCGTCCTCAGTCTGTGGAGGGAAGTTCAGAGAGGTCATAGAAAGGACCAAAGAACAGCAAAAATGTAGACTAATTTGCAGTTTACTCATGGAACGCTCAGAATAACATCAAACTTTGGAAATCTCTCTAATGTGTCAAAATAATCAACGAAACATCCAAGTTTATGTACATCCAAGAATCCTTCTTTAGGTAATTTGGATGAAAATTTCAGATGGAAATGTTCAAAATTGTGTCCCCCCAATAATGGCTGAATTGAAGACCAGTGGTCTGCATTGGCACGGCCTTTCCGCCAGGTCGCGTTTCTCCGTGCTCGTCCTGGCGCGGTGTCTTTTTTTGTCTTGGTGGGAGCAGTTGAAGGGCCCTGGAGATTGTCAGGGGGTGAGAATAGACGCTGTCTAGAAGGGGTGCGCGAGGGCGCGTTACAGGCTGGCACGTCAGGTGGACACATCAGCGTCTCCATCTTTGGAAGCTGCGGAATGACACAGTCTTCTGTGTCCAGAGTTGGCATAACTTTGACGTGCAACTCTACCAAATAGCTCCACTCTCTAACTTGATGGTTTTGTCTCAAAATCCGGGATCTTGTGAATTTATATCCTGTCTGTACACATCAGCCTCTGCATGTGCAGCCAGAGGGAGGAGCAGGCGGCCCTGGGGTGTGTCGTGCTCTCCTGGGGGGTGAGGGCGTGACGGACATGAGGCGGACGCCCGGGGAAAGCAGTCGTCTCCGTGAATGTTCAGAATGCCCCCCAGTCAGGTGTCCGCGAGGGTGTGTTTAGGGTGAGGAGGGCAGCCTCGGGGGCTAAGTCTTTTACCAGGGAACACAGCGAATCCCTGGCGTCACAGGAGGAAACGCAGTGCGCGTCCAGCCAGGGAGCCCCACCTTCAGGGAGCCTCCCCGGGGGCTTCAGTGTCCAGAAAACAGCTGTCCAGAGCAGGCGGCGTGTCCAGCGCTGACTCCCGGGCCAGCAGCCCCTCTGGCACGCGAGCCCGGGGTGTCCTTTCTAAGCAGACGCCCATGCGGGTGCTGTGAGCCCTGGTTTTCCGGCTCCGGCGTCCAGCAAGGCTGAGCTACTTGAGTAACCTGAAGGCAGCTTTGGGCCTGGAGCTTGACTAGCGGATCCCCTCTGAGGCCTGCGGCTGAGGGGGCAGAGCGGCGAAGTCGGGGTTGGCCTGCAGCCCCCTGCTGCTCACGCACGTCCTCAGCTGGGACTGGCCACATCTCAGAGTTTCTCACTGTCCAGGGTTTTTGCAGATACGTGGTGACTGGGGTTCTGTTATAATTAGGTTTAAAGGGTCAGGCCCGATGTGGTGTGGATTGTTCGTAGGGTGTCAGGTTGATTGTTTGCTAAATGTCTGCGGCTCACGTTGGTGCTCAAGCATCGGCCTGTTGGCCATGACAGGGTTTTTCACTCAGTTCCCAGTCTGGATGTGACAGGAAAGCTGCAGTGCCTTTGGGCTGCCGGGCTTGTGTTAGCCAGAAGCGAGGGCGTCGCCCGAGCCTTTGCCACGCGGTTTCTGCGGCAGCTTACTTGCAGGGCTGGGCGCTTCTTTGCGTCCAGTGAGTGCTCCCAGCCCAGTACTGAAGAGAGCGACACTCAGTGGAATGGCGTCCCAAGCGGGGTTCACGCTGAGTCTTGTGGTGAGTCTGCATGGCCACAGGAGTGGCCCGGGAGCGCTCGCTTTCCTTCTTGGAGGGGGGCTTTATTAAAGGGCCTCACTGGTAACGGGTCTTCACATACATGGAGATGAGCGCCTTCTCCCTTTAAGTAGAAAGAAGGTGAAGGAAAGACTGCAAAACTGGTGTTGGTATGTGTCGACCAGGACGCACCGAACTCTGAGGGTTAAGGCCCGGGCCGGGTCGGCCCGGTTAGGCGTCCGTTTGTGGAACTGGAATTTGAAAGGGAGCTTTTCAGGTCGTGATTTCTCTCGGTGAAAGCTATGGGAATGGTTAGGGAGAGGAAAGTGCTACTGAACTCCTTTTGCAGACAGTGAGGCACAGTGTAGGCTGAGAAATGTGTGCTGACCTGGGGCGTCTGGCTGGGGACAGGCTTTCCCTGCATGCAGCGCTTCTGCCAAGGCTGCCCCTCTGCACCTGCAGGCGCCGCCCGCACCCTCCGGGCCCGCCGCCTCTTCCTAGACTCTGCGCTACTGACCTCTTCCTGGCAGCACCGCGAGGGCTTACTGTTGCTCTGTAAAATGCTTTGGTGTCCTCCAGAGCTACCCCTGCCGCGTGGCGCTTTTTCAACAGCCTGTTAGAGATGCTTGTGCCTCTTCCTCTCTCTGTCCAGTTTAGATTCCGTTTGTGTGTTCACAGAAACTTCTTCTGCTGAAATTACAAAGGATTCCTGTACCACGGTGGGCGAAAATGGCCTGTTCTAGCAAAGAGTCTCTAATTCATGAGCATTGTCTCCATTGTTTAGCTCTTTCAGAATTTCCTTTTACTGTTTCATTGTTGGAGAGACTGTTTCTAAATACACCTCGTGCACGTTACCCCGCCCCCCGAGTATCTGTCACCGTCTCCCATCCCCGCGGCCAGCTCCTGGCAGTCATATTTCTTCTCTACTTTTACACATTTGACCATATTAGGTTCCACATATAATGTGATGTACAGTGTTTGCATTTCTCTGTTGCTTGTTTGTTGACGTACTGAGCGCCAGGTTCAGCCACGTCGTCCCAGATGGAAGGACGGCCGTCACTGTGCAGAGGCTGCGTATGGAGCAAGTGATAGATACCTCATGATTTCTGGGCTTATTCCTACCCGTTAACCTGTGAAGTAACTGTGAGATACCACTTCATAGTTTGGAATTACTAAAACTATTAAAGGCTAACTGTTAACACCGAATCTTAGTGAGGATGGAGATAATTAGAATCATCATACTGCGTTTGGAGTGTAAACGTACATCCAGTGCGGACAATAGTGGCTTCTACATATAAACCTGAGGGGGGCCTCCCTGGTGAGCTGGGGATTAAGCCTCTGCGCTGTCACTGCTGCGGCCTGAGTTTGATCCCCGGCCAGGGAGCTGACCCACACGCAGCAGACGTCTCCTGTCTCACCGCTGCTCCCTTTAACAGCGTATTTGAGTCAAATCGCCTGTCTCTGGTGAGTCCTCTCACCCCCCCGCACCTCTGGCCTACATCCCAGTTCTTCTACACACACACACAAAAGTAAAAGAACATTTAGCTACTCTGTACACTAGTAAGGGTAAACAGCAGTGAAAACTGAATGTTTCGTGTGCCCTTTCTGTTTTCCTCCATCCGTCATTACTTCCTTTTGTTAGCTAGGACCAGAGAAATCCTTCAAGGATTTTTCTCTCAGAAGTCAAACCTCTCTAAACAGGAAATGCTCTTTACACATAGAAAAGCTCAGGTGGGGCAGACAGGCTACCTTAAGTATGATGAACACAGCCTGTGGTGATCCGCTCCCATCACTCAAGAGGTGGCTTCGAGAGGGGAGACTCACTCTAGACGCAGCCATCTTTGGAGGAGATAGAATGACACTGTCCACTTCTGGCCACTTGGTTCACTTCTCTTCCACGTGTGGTCAGAGGCTACCATGTCTCTCAAAGATCTCATGGGAAGCTGTTGTCTCAAAACCTAGAATGCCATTGACATCAGGTCTGTGGCTCATCACAGAGGCAGTTTGTGGCCTGCCCGAGTCTCTGGCCGAGTGCCGAGTGTCCCTGTGCCATGTTCTTCCGTTCTCCCACGGACACACTGCTTTCCTGTGAGGGCCTGTCCACACTCCACGGCCTCATTTCCTACTTTCAAGTGAAGGCACCCCTGTGTACTGAACTCACTGTATTTTGACCCAGGATTTTGACTCCCATCATCCCCCTTGAGGGGTGGGTGCTTGTCAGTAGGTTTGAAGCCAACCTCAAATGCTCACAGTCGTCCTCGGCGACTGACTCTCAGCGCCCGGAGCATTTCAGACATGTTGTGTCCCCGTGACAAGGGTCTCAGTCATACCATATAGAGTCCACGGGAACACACTCCACACCGAGCCTCCAGCTGCATTACTTTTTCTCAGATGACTGGTGAGGACTAATCAGGCTAAAAACTAAGCCTCACTCCTGGCCCAGCAGGTTTGGTTCGGATAGCTTGACTAGATAAGGGAATGGATAAAGCTGCCTTGGGAACAAGGCCACGAAGCTGACTACATGAACAGAAAAGCCAGCCCAGCTCCAGGAGTGCAGAAGCAGAGGCCAGAACATGCTTGTGTGTCAAAGGCCACTGCTGACCAGACATCCCAGCAGAGAACTGGTGCAAACTGGTGCCCCAGTTAGAAATTTTGGGAAAATGAAGCATAAAAGAGCCTCAAATCCACCTCAAGGAGCAGACATCCCCTGTCTCGCCCGCTGATTCTCTTAGCAGGGTATTTCCATAAATCCAAACTCTTCTGTTCTCCACTCTGTCTCTGGTGAATTCGTTTCACACCCTCACCTCTGGCCTCACCCTGATCGTCTCCCTACAACATTAATGATGTGGAGCTTGCAGGTGACGACCCAGCACGTTGGCAATTGTCAGGCTTTCTGGGGTTCAGGCCTGATTAAGGAAGAAACAATCGCAAGGGGCATTCTCTCTTTTAAAGAGTCATTTATTTATACATAGAAGAACTGGTGTGTAGGTCAGAGATGTGGGGGTGAGAGGACTCACCAGAGACAGTGGGGAGCAGAACAGGGGGATCGGCTGAAATCCACTGCTGAGGGGAGCAGCGGGGAGACAGGAGAGGTCT
This sequence comes from Scalopus aquaticus, assembly GCA_004024925.1. Classification (NCBI taxonomy): domain Eukaryota; kingdom Metazoa; phylum Chordata; class Mammalia; order Eulipotyphla; family Talpidae; genus Scalopus; species Scalopus aquaticus. Next base: position 16,052 of record PVIJ01004719.1, on the reverse strand, counting down.
GCTGCGCCATGTGGGTCAGTTCCCTGGCTGGGCATCAAACTCAGGACACAGCCATGATAACCCTGAGACTCAACCCCTGGAACCACCATGGAGAGCCACAAGGTGCATTCTCTGAATCCCTGGGCCAATCAGGAAAGGAACTGGGCCTGAATCCCTCTGGGGGCCAAGAACAGCATTTCAGCACCGAGGGATGAGCATGCCAGAGACTGAGGTTAGGGAGGCCAGTTCTTGGGTGACCTTTGGCTGAAAAGAGGCGAATTGTAGCCACAGCTATACACACCCAAAGCGGCTGGGGTCCTTGGCCTGAGCACCCCACCCCCACAACACAGGCCAATCTGATTTTTTTTTTAAAGATTTTTTTTTTTAATTTATACATACAAGCTGGGGTGCAGGCCAGAGGCGTGGGGCGGCGAGAGGGTTCACCAGAGACAGAGCGGGGAGCAGAACAGGCAGATCAGAAATACACTGCTGAGGGGAGCAGCGGGCGAGGCAGGAGACGTCTGCCGCACCATGTGGGATTCTCCCTGGCTGGGTGTCGAACTCGCGTCCCCGCTGCCGACAGCTCCACAGTGCAGTGCTTAACCGCTGCGCCACCAGGGAGGCCCCAATCTGATTCTTTCACAAAAGCCAGGGATAAGCTCCAGGGCTGGACACCTGGCCCTGTGACTTTCCCCTCAGTCACCCTGAGGGTCTTGGAGTTGGTCAAGGGAATCGGGGTTTGAGGCAGAGGTCTGCAGGCACCCCACCGCCCACAGCCAGCCTGGACCTGCCCCTTCCTACCCCAAGACCAGCCTCTGGACCTTGGCCTTCACTATTCCCCTGTGGGAATGCCCTTCCCTGAAGAACTTCCTCTGAGGTCTCAGCAGAAGGCTTCTTGACCTCTGGCCCTGACTCTGGGGCTCACAGCTTCCAGGTCAGTCCCCTCCTCTTTTTTTTTTTTAATTTATGCATACAAGAACTGGGGTGTAGGGCAGAGGGTGGGGTTGGGGGGGAGGATTCACCAGAGACAGAGTGGGGAGCAGAACAGGCAGATTGAAATCCGCTGCTGAGGGGAGCTGCGGGTGAGACAGGAGAGGTCTGCCGCACCATATGTGGGTCAGCTCCCTCGGGGTTAGCTCCCAGGATTGAACTCTCGCTGCAGTGGCCGGATCAGCCTTGCTGCGGCAGCTGGCTGTAGCTTGACAGCGCTGAGACTTTAACCCCTGCACCACCAGGGAGGCCCCCAGTCCTCTCGTCTTGCTGGTTGGGGCCTCCAGCAGGGGCCTCAGCTGCTCAGCTGCGCCTTGCTTAATGAGGGGGAGGAGTGTAGCTGCAGTGAGAATGGGGGTGTCTGAGCCCAGTAAGGAGAGTGAGCTCACAGGCAGCGAGGGGGGGGGTGTGTGTGTGAGAATTTCAGGAGCAGGTTAGGGTATAAAGGTGGAAGTCCATTCACCGTAAATCTGAGAGTAATTCAGACTCGGGCCTTTCAAGAAACAAAGGCGTTTAGCTTCTGTCATCTTGGCAACTAGCACCTCAGCGGTGACAAAAGGCACACGAAATGGAGCCCCAGAAGGCTGGTGTCATGCCCCCCCCAAGTCCAACAGCCTCAGTCAATTGCGACTGTTCCAGTCCACCAGACCCGTCTCCCCCAACCTTCACCCCACCCTTTCCCCGCCTGTCCAGAGCTCCTCTGTCTTCTCATCCACAGAGATCTGCGGAAGGTTATTCTGAAAACAAATCTCCCTCGTCAAGAAACGTCTTTTTTTTTTTTTTAAAAGATTTATTTATTTGTACAAGAGCTGGGATGTAGGCTAGAGGTGGGGGGTGTGTGTGGGGGAGGATTCACCAGAGGCACAGTGGGGAACAGAGCAGGCGGATACACCGCTGAGAGGAGCAGCTGCAAAACAGGAGAGGTCTGCTGCGCCCTGTGGGTCAGCTCCCTGGCGGGGGATCGAACTCCTGCTGCAGCGGCTGCTGGCAGCTCAATAGCGCTGAGACTTTAACCCCTGCGCCACCAGGGAGGGCCTCATCGGAAAACATTTTGCAACTTCGCCACTTGGCCTGTGGTATGAACTCATCTTTCTCCAGAGCATCCTTTCCTCGAGGCTAAGCTGCGGGGGTGGGGTGGGGGGCTAGGGCTAATTCACCAGTTAGGGTCCTGCCCTCCTCTTCCCTCCCTCCCCCCAAAGGGGCTGGTCTCTCAGCAGGGGACCGCGGGTGGACCCCCACTGGCCTTATTCAGCCTCATTCAGATGCAGAACGCTCGGCTGAGGCCAGCTCCGGACGAACTCTCCAGGGCCTCAGCTTGGAGCTGCAGGCATCTCTCCACTCAGCCGCCCCCGCCCCCGCCCCCCGATCGCAGCTCCCGTCGCGCCGGGAGAGGGCGGGGTGCGACACGCGCGCAGCCTCCGGCAACAAAGAGAGCGTCCCTCCCGCCCGCGCCGCCCGGCCGCCGGCCAGCCCTGCCGCTCCCCCCCCGACGGCCCGCCCCCGCGCCCCGCGTCCCGCGCCCCGCGCCCCTCCTCTCGTCAGGGCTCCGGACGGCTGGCTCAGCGCCCGAGTAAGCCCGCGGTCCCGCTCGGGCTCCCGCGGGCGGCGCAGAGGCCTGTGGGGAATGTAGTCCGCGCGGCAGGCGGCTCCCGCAAGGGGTTCTGGGACGGCCTCTTCGGGGTTCCTTCTGCGCCGGTGCAGCCCCGCTCCTCCACACTGTTCCGCCGCCGTCCGCGCCGCTCGGTTGCCGCGGCCGCTGCTCCGCCTCCGTGTGGTCTGTGTCCTGAAGGTGAGGGGGGGACGGGTGAGAGGGAGTAGCCCGGGGCTCCCCGAAACTGGCGCGAGGGAACGGGGCGCGAGGGAACTGGGCGAGCGACCCGACTGCCGATGAGGGGGTGAAGGGGGAGCCCGGATGCTCGGGGCACGGTGGGGGAGGGGGCGGAAGTGCCTCGGAGTAATGGATGCGGGGTCCCGAGTGAGGTCCGGGGGAGAGAGGGGCGCCCGAACATTCGGGGGCTTAGGGCGGGGGAGCAGGAAGCCCGTGGGTGTTGGGATGCTTGTCCTGAATGCGGTGTGAGCCGGGGACGTGGGTGGGGAGATGGTAGGAGTATTGAGGCCACAGGTCAGGCCAGGAGAAGGAGCGGCGCCTGCGGTGCTTTCGCTGATGCTGCCTCCGAAGATGGGCGTTGCTGGGCCTGAGTGTGCTTTCAGAAGCTTCTAGAGCCTGGTGATGGAGCCAGGGATTGTGAATCCTGCACTGAGAGGCTAAAAGGCAAGGGAAGCCAGGCAGGCGGGGTGTTGTGCAGATGGGGCGAGCAGGAGGTCGGTGCTTGCATTTCATTTCAGTCCTGTTCTGCCAGGAAGCGAGTTGGGCGTCTGGGAGAAGCGTGTTGATGGCTAGTAACTTGCCAGAAATTGTCGGGAAGTGGATGTGAACCTGGTCTTAATGTGTCGCTAGTGTTTGTGGGTTTTCTTGGGGTCTCTACGCAGAATCCCTTCTGCTGTGTAAGTGCCTCTACTCCAAATTCAGTTATCCAAGTTTATTCAGAACCTCGTGCCCTTGACCTTGAGTTCTAGAAGGCATCTTGGGCTTGTGATTATCAGCTTCTTCCAGTAGGTAAAACATTTATGTCCTTTTTAAAAAAAAAAAATTAGGCATACAGGAACTGGGGTGTAGGTCAGAGATGCGGGGGTGGGAGTATTCACCAGAGACAGAGTGGGGAGCAGAACAGGTAGATCGACTGAAATCCACTGCTGAGGGGTGCAGCGGGGAGACAGGGGAGGTCTGCTGTGTCCTATGTGGGTCAGCTCCCTGCTGGGGCTGGAACTCAGGCTGCAGTGGCTGCCAATAGCTGGATAGCGCTGAGACTTAACCCCTGCGCCACCAGGGAGGCCCATTTTTTTGTTTTCTTAAGACTAGTTTATTTCACTTGGTTTAGTATCCTCAGGATTCATCCATGTTTTAGCAAGTGGCAAAATGTATTTCCTTTTTAAGACTCAATAGTCTCCCGTTACATACTCATGGCACATGCATTCATGGCGGTGTGGAGCGGCGCCTGGGTAGATTCTGCCTTCAGCTCTGATGAAGAATGTTGCTGTGAGTTGTGTGTGCATATTAAGATATATCTTAGTATCACAGAAGATAGATAAACACCTTTCTAAGCTAACAGTTTAACTTTGGGGTGAATACCAAGAAGTGTACATGTTGGATCACATTGTCACTCTTTGTTTAGTTCTCACTGGAATCACCACATTGCTCCCTTTCTGGATGCACCATTTTGTGTTCCACTAACCGTGCACAAATGTTCCAATATCTCTGTATCCTCATCAACATCTTTTCCATTGTGATTTTTTTTTTTTTACAATAGCCATCCTTGTTGTGCTTTTGCTTTGCCATTTTTAAAAATGAGCTCGTGGGTCATTTGTATACTTTCTGTAGAGAATGCTATTTAAAACCCTTCTGGTTGTTATTTTTTTTTAAAAAATAGAACTTATTTGGGGCCTCCCTGGTGGTGCAGGGGTTAATCTCAGCACTGTCAAGCTGCTGCCAGCCACTGCTGCTTGAGTTAGATCCCCTGCCAGGGAGCCCCTGCCGGGGCCTGCGTGGCGCAGCAGACCTCTCCTGTCTTGCCTGCTGTTCCCCTCAGCATCTATTTTCAGCAGAGCAGCCTTTTCTGCTCCCCACTCTGTCTCTGCTGTATCCTCTCACCATCCCCACCCTGCTTCTCTTCCTCCGCACTGCTGGCCTACACCCCAGTTCTTATATGCATAAATAAATAAAAATAAATCTTAAAAAAAAACAGAACTTATTTTTATAGCACTGGTAGGTCACAACACAATAGAGCAGAAGTACAGTGCTTTCCGGTATAATATTGCCACCAAGTGTTGGCAATGATTTGGTGGGTTTTTTTTTAAAGATTTTTTTGTATTTATTTATGCATACAAGAACTGGGATCAAGGCCAGCCATGTGGGGGCGGGGGCAGGGTGAGAGGCTTCACCAGAGACAGAGTGGGGAGCAGACCAGCTGGATCTACCGAAATACACTGCGGAGGGGAGGGGAGCAGCAGGGAGGGGAGCAGCAGGGAGGGGAGCAGCGGGGAGACAGGAGAGGTCTGCTGGGCCCTGTGGGTCAGCTCTCTGGCTGGGATTGAATTCATGCTGCAGTGGCTGGGGATAGATTAACCCCTTGCGCCACCAGGGAGGCCCAATAATTTGGTGGTTTTTAAGGGGTTACGGAATTCTATCAAGGAAATCTATTCCCTTTCTGCCTTCCTTTCTATCTAGCTCCCTTTCCCCCATGCTCGCCATTTTCTGTAGTGCTTTATCAAAGGCAGTGACGAGTACTGATAGGCTCCTCAGTTCTGGTGCTTTATCTAAAATTTTAAGTCCATGAGATGAACATGATTTGATTTAATGAGTGTCGTGGCACTCAACTAGCAGTGCGTATGTAAGTCACGGTGATGGCACGTTGCACCGGCTAAAGGACGGCTCGTTTAGCCTCTGCACGCCAACCCACCGGTCTCCTCGCCCAGCTGTTGCTGTTGTGGGTGACATTTGCTTTGTTTTGATAATTCTGTCAATTCACTTACAGCTAGGTAGGCAACAAGGTTTTTTAGCGTGTTTCTTTTGTCTTGGAACTGGATGTTGCGTAGAATTTCCCTGTCTGTGATAATCTCGTTGAGCGAGAACACCGCAAAGTAGACGTGCAGTAGTTTTCGTGCGAGTCTGGCCCTCCAGGTGTGAAGGCGCTAGGTGGTTTGTGACAGTGCCCCGTGCTTTCTGGCTCCTAGACTGTGTTGACTGACACAACTAGTGCAGCGTTACCTGGGATGGTGCTTCCTTGGGGGTCCTGGTGTTTCCCCCCACGTGCTGCTGCCTCTTGCGCGTGACTGCCACGTCCACTGACCTGTGTCGGTGGAGCTTTGCCCGGCTTCGCAGTGCTAGCTGCAAGTGGGAAGGGATTTTTGTGGCTGTCTTCTCAGTGTCTGCGTACACAGCCACAGGATTTTCTCCACAGAAGTATCAGTGTGGTGAGTGCTAGTCATGGAGTTGGTGAGACTGAGGTGTCCTGATTTACAGCCAGTCTTGTCAAGAATTGACTTCATTGTCGGGGCTGTTTCTCTTTCTCAGCAAATAGGAGCGTCCTTGCTCCTTCTCTCCTTTCATTTTCTCTCTCAGTCACTTTATTCACTGTCATGGCTTTCGTTGTCGCTGATTCTCTACATTTTCCTCTTCTGCTTAGGTTCGTCACTGACCTCTAGATCGTACATCCTGTTGGAAGTGGGGCGTCCTCCCACAGTAGACTCCAGACTCGATGTGTGCGCGATGAGCCTCACTCTGGCCCTCGCGTTCCCAGCTTTCGTTTGCAGCATCCATATGTGCCTCAGTGGTCACGCACATAGTGGGGGAGGAAAACCTCCTGTTACCCTTCCCACAAAATCATTACTTAATTCTGTCCCTCTTTTCTACACCGGTTTCAGCTTTAGCGCCTGCCGTAACACTGTTTACTCAAAGCAGGTGTTCATCAGCTGTTTCTTCTCTGACAGGCCCGAACCCCTTGCCCAACTCCTGTGGGGACTGACTGGGCAGAGCCAGTCAAGTAATTTCCTTTTTTTATTGGAAAGTAGTTTCCTTTTTTTTTTTATCGGACCCTTGTTATTTACATATAGTGTTCCAGTAAATGGCTTGTGTTCGCTCCGCGGGGAAAACACGCCACCTTCCAGGTGATAGGATGGGATATTAGGCTGCACGTGTACGTTCATTTTCAGTTCATTTAAAACAACCTAGCGGTCACTTAAGGTTCTTTTATTGCCTGGATTAGGCTACGTATGTAACTGCAAACTGACCTAACCATTCTTGGAACGTCTTCACCTGACTTGTCTCTCCTCACAGCCCAGGAGGCCCGCACCTGAACAGTTACCTTGTCAGTTGCATTGTCCTGCCAGCTGCTCTTTTTGTCACCTCCTCAGTTCTGCTGTTGCCACATATTCATGAGAGCGTGTGGAGCTGAACGTCTTGGGACTCCCGTGATGTCCCCCCCATAGTAAACATGCTGTTTCTCCCTTTTTTTTTTTTTAACCTGAGTCTGCATCGACTGTATGTTTTTGGCAAATCCTTGAGCACTTTATGGTATATATTTGCTTCTTTTCCTCCACAGGATTCTAAGGTCCTCACATGAGCACACTATATTGGTCCTTTTATTCTTACAAACAAGGACATCATTTGTCCTTTATTGAAGAAAATGCTAGTGCTATTTTGGAGTATAATGAGCTAATACAGAGTGTAGAGTATTTCTTTTTTTTTTTTTAATTTATTTATTTATGTATACAAGCTGGGGTACAGGCCAGAGGCGTGGGGCGGGAGAGGGTTCACCAGAGACAGAGTGGGGAGCAGAGCAGGCAGATTGACGGAAATACACCGCTGAGGGGAGCAGCAAGGGAGGCAGGAGAGGTTTGGGGTGCCATGTGGGAATCTCCCCAGCTGGGTGTAAAACTTGCGTCGCAGCTGCTGACAGCTCCACAGCGCAGCACTTAACCACTGTGCCACCAGGGAGGCCCAGAGTGTAGGGTATTTCTACTGATTTAGGAGACCTAACTCACAATACAAAATTGATGCATCCTATGTTCTTAAAACGCCCAAAGGATTCAACTACCAAATATCCAGCTTTTCAGAATGAACTCGTTACCTGAGATGGTGTCATTTGAGGAGATGGTGCCACTGCAGGAGAGGGTGACCTTCGAGGACGTGGCCGTGAGCTTCACCTGGGAGGAGTGGCAGTTTATGGACGACGCCCAGAGGACCCTCTACAGGGACGTGATGCTGGAGACCTACGGGAGCCTGGCGGCCCTGGGTGAGCAAAACTCCCGTCACTACCCGGGGCAGGCTCTGTTTTTGCCCTGGTCAGTGTACAGCTGTGTGTGTAAATGTGATTTAGGCTCATGACTCCAGGCCAAGGAGAGTGTCAGCGGTGACTTCTCTGATAAATGGCTCGGGTTGGCCCTTCATACACAGAACTTAAGCTTGGCTGTTGTCATTTGTCAAAGAGTGTGACTCTTAAGCAGGTATTTCTCAACAACAGGGTGTTGCGTGACCAAACCCGAGGTGATGGTCAAGTTAGAGGAAGAAGCAGAGCCATGGACTGTGGAAGCACCCCCAGACCAGAGCCTCTCAGGTCAGTCAGTGCATTCCTGGGCAGAGAGGCCAGGGGGCGGGAGAGGAACATGAAACGGCTGTTGGCCACACTGAGCTGTACTGGCTTTGCCGGCTCCACGGCGTCAGCCTGGGTCTACATGTATAGACAAACTCAGTACGCAGGACCCACACAGGACTGTCACATGTGAGACCTTTTTTTTCCAGCTGTTTAAAGATTTATTTCATTTATGCATACAAGAGCTGGGGTATAGGCCAGAGATGTGGAGGGTGAGAGGATTCACCAGGGACAGATTGGGGAGCAGAACAGGCAGATTGACTGAAGTACACTGCTGAGGGGAGCAGTGGGGAGACAGGAGAGGTCTGCTGTGCCCTGTGGGAAGCTCCCTGGCCGGGGATCGAACTCATGCAGACAGCTTCATAGTGCTGAGACTTAACCCCTTGCACCACCAGGGAGGGCCCCCCCCTTATTTTTTTTTCCAAAGATTTATTTATTTATGCATACAAGCTGGGGTACAGGCCAGAGGCGTGGGCATTGAGAGAGTTCACCAGAGATAGAGTGGGGAGCAGAACAGGCAGAGTGATAGAAATACACTGCTGAGGGGAGTAGCGGGTGAGGCAGGAGAGGTCTGCTGCGCCATGTGGGATTCTCCCCAGCCGGGCGTCGAACTCGCGTCACCGCTGCCGACAGCTCCACAGCGCAGCGCTTAATTGCTGCGCCACCAGGGAGGCCCTCCCCCACCCTTATGTTTTAATTGCTTTAAGTTTTCATAGACTTAATCAAAATCCGATCCTTGTTTCATGCCTTCGGAATACTGTCGTGGCCTGTCACTGGATTCCGAGGGACTCCGCGCCTTCGCGTTCATGGACTGTGCGGTCGGGCATTCATTCACACTATTTCTTACTCTTTCAAAGTGTCAGCTGAAACTTTTAGAAACTGGTGGTATATTTGGGGGAGGGAAGGGATAAAGAAAGTAATCAAAGATATGTCCTTTAAAGGGTCCTCCTTGTTCTTTGTAGCTTATTATCTTTTGATAAAGGGAAATGACAGGAATATAAATGTTGAATAGTAAAATAAAAGGCACAAAGAATGTTTAACTTTGAGGGGGAGAGAGAAAAAGGAGGTGAGTTCTTTGAGACTGTTGGCTCGGAGGGCACTGGAGGGAGACTAAGTGCTTACGTCGTCGCTCTGAAGTTTCAGATCAGGTTTTCCACTTGGACATGGAAGGCTCAGCTGCGGGCCCAGTCTGGAGTGCAGGGAGTGTGTCCCACCGCACGTGGAAATGAGGGAGCCAGTGAGCGAGAGCCGGTCGGAGCAGGGAGGTGGCTGAGAAGCTATTAAGAGTAGGAGTGAGGAGGTCCAGAGACCAGCCTTGTTGCTCACAACATTCAGAACTGGGCTCTGAGGATGTACCCACACAGAGGTGCTCAAGGAAAGGGGGAGTCTGTGCAGGAGAGGAGAAACCGAGGTGGTGTTTCCAGCCCCAGTGGAACAGAGAGGTTTTTTTTAAGTTTTTAAAATTTTATTAATGAAGTACCATTGTCTTACGTTCTTGTTAATATATATATTTCTGTTTATTTTTGCGAAGAAGATCTGGGGTATAGGCCAGAGTGGGTGAGAGGATTCACCTGAGACAGAGTGGGGAGCAGAACAGGCGCTTAATTAACTCCACTGCTGAGGGGAGCACCAGGGAGTCAGAGGTCTGCACCCTGTGGGTCAGCTCCCTGGCTGGGGATTGATCTGAGGCCAGCACAGTGATAGCCTGAGACTTAACCCCTGGACCACCAGGGAGGCCCTTCTTGTTAATGTTTTGACAGTACAGAGTTTCGCCCCTCAGGCGTGGTCAGCATACCTTCCCACCACCAGGGCACCCAGAGTCCTCTACCGTAGTCCGCTGTGTTTTCTCTCCCCGTTCATTCCTCCTCTTCCCTCTACCTCCCATCTTGGATACCTCAGATCTGTAGTCAGCTTTCAAGGATTGGTTTTAAAGTATGTCTTTGTGTGGTTTCTCTGTATTTCACTTATAAGCTATACTATCTGGTATTTCTCTTCCTCCTGGCTTGCTTTGCATAGCATAATCCCTTCCACCTCCCTCCGTAAGAGGGTGGTCCTCAGGAAAGGGGAGTGTCCTGGGACCGCACCCCTGTCTCAAGCCAGAGAGATCCAAGACACTTAGGACTACGAATCCCACAATGCCATCATCACTGAAGGAAGGATGCTGAGGCCTGAGGGTGGAGTTAAGCAATGGTTTTTGGTATTTAAAAACCAGACGTGAGCTTTGGGGGGGATTTGCTCGTGGTTGTGGATCGCCTGTTTTTTGGAGTGCGCCATTGAAACTCCAGCTCAGTGAAACTGGTAGGACGCATTCACCAATTAATTATCTTTTTCCCTTCCCTTTTTCGTAAATAAACCCCTTTTTTAAAATTAATTTTATTGTATGTATCTGTAGTTGAGTCTTACAAGTTCCTTTTAACACTTTGTGGTCCGCTCACGTATTAGTACGTGTTTTTGTCACCAGTCTCAGGTGGCCGCTCATGTATTAATACGTGTTCATCTAGCCTCCGGTTTTCCACGCCACGGTGGATTTATTTGGAGCTATTAGGAGCTATTTCTTTGTTCGTACTCAGTCTAGAAGCTTTACACATTGTTTTGGTGAAAGTGTAAGGTGTTTTTATGAGAGCTATTACAGTTTTTTTAATATCCAGTAGTTCAGGAGTTGTGTGTGTTTTATTGAATGCTTCTACCATTCATGCGGTGAAACAGAAAATGGCCAGCCCCAAGGGCTGGTAAATTTAAAGGGCACCGGCACACAAAGTGTTAAGCACATGGGTGAGAACCCACAGACAGGCACCCCATTTTATATAGGGGCTGCCCTGTAACATACCCATGTTGCTGCAGATGGCAAGAGTTTATCTTTTATTGCATCCTGTGTGGGAGTCTTTTGTGTATCTTATGTATACCACATCTTCTTGATCCACTCATGGGCCAAAAGCTTTATTTTTAAATTATTTATTTACTTATTAAAGGTTACATTTAAAAGGCCAGGTTTAGGGCTCCCTGGTGGCACAAGGATTATGTCTCAGCCCTATTACCAGCCACTGCAGCCTGAGTTCGATCCCGGCCAGGAAGCTGACCCACTTCATGCAACAGACCTCTCCTGTCTCCCTCCTCCTCCCTTCAGCAGTGGATTTCAGTCAATCCACCTGTTCTGCTCCCCACTCTGCCTCTGGTGAATCCTCTCACCCCCCCGCATCTCTGGCCTACACCCTAGTTCTTGTATGCATGAATAAATAAAAAAAAATCTCGGGCCTCCCTGGTGGCGCAGCAGTTAAGCGCTGTGCTGTGGAGCTGTCGGCAGCGGCGATGCGAGTTTGACACCCAGCCAGGGAGAATCCCACATGGTGCGGCAGACCTCTCCTGCCTCGCCCGCTGCTCCCCTCAGCAGTGTATTTCTGATCTGCCTGTTCTGCTCCCCGCTCTGTCCCTGGTGAACCCTCTCGCCGCCCCACACCTCTGGTCTGCACCCCAGCTTGTATGTATAAATAAATCTTTAAAAAAAAAAATCTTTAAAAAATACATAAATAGGGGCCTCCCTGGTGGCTCAGCGGTTGAGCGCTGCGCTGTGGAGCTGTCGGCAACAACGATGCGAGTTCGAAGCCCAGCCACAGAGAATCCCACATGGCGCGGCAGACCTCTCCTGCCTCGCCCGCTGCTCCCCTCAGCAGTGGATTTCAGTCGATCTGCCTGTTCTGCTCCCCGCTCTGTCTCTGGTGAACCCTCTCGCCGCCCCACACCTCTGGCCTGTACCCCAGCTTGTATGTATAAATAAATAAATCTTTAAAAAAAATAAATAAATAAAAAATACATAAATAAGTAAATAAATAAAGGGCAGGTTTATTAGCAAAAAGAGGAAAATAAAGGCACCTGCATCTGCACAGGCGGGCAGGAGACCTGCCGTGAGCTAAGGGTTTTAGGTTATGGACCTCAGACACCGTTTTTGGTGTTAATCATTTATAAAAACATACAAGAAACATACATGGGACTCCAGTTTCAGTTTATCTGTGGAAGACAGCTGAAACTCAAATACAAAAGGAAATCTTAGCCAGTAGGCCGCTTACACAATCGGTCAAGTAAAAATGCCAGGAATCTGGTCTCAGAAGGGTGTGGGCAGCGGTGTCTCGGTGATGGCAGCACAGCCTGCTGGTGGAGTGAACCTTCTGGCCAGGGAGCAAGGGCTGCGCAGACCGGCCTCCCGCTGCTTCCTTTCCTTGCGGCGGTTTCAGAAGCCAGTGTGCTTGTGTTTTACTAGGAGTTTGCAGAAAACTCTCTGAGTCTAGGGTGGGCCGAGGTACTGTGCCTTTGAACAAACCCCACACTAGCCACTACACATTTCCCAAGAAGTAAAAACTAAATAAATGTACAAGGAAAACCCTCCCCCAGCATTCCTCCTGACGATCCCCCCCACCCCGATCCAGTGAGTGGCGGATTGAGAAAAATCTTGCCATCCTCAAAGCTTCAGTGGACATAAAAGGACTAGGGAAGATACAGTTATTGCTAGACGTAGTTCTTGTTAAATGTAGAGGAAAAGAACTGGCTTCAGAGATGACCGATTAAAAGTTTATAGCTGAGCTTTGAGAACTGACGTATGTCTTAAGCAATTATTTCTCATGAAATAAAAACAAATACAAACCTAGGGGTTTTTTTTTTTTTTTTGGTTTTCATTTAATTGACATTAGAAATCTGTTAGTGAAATTTGTAGCACTTTATCTGGGAAAAGCATTTATATGTCTATCCATTTATCAGTATTTCCTTAAGGTGACAGTACTGTCAGTAGAACAGAATGAAGTTTGTATATTAGCATGACACAAGAAATCCTTCGGTGTCATTGCAACATTTTGTTATTTTTATCCAATGACAGGCATCCCGTGTGAGAGCGACCATACTGACTTCGACCAGGAGAATGATGACCCACATGTGTGGGACATTTTCAACACTACCAGTGAAGAAGCTGCTGAAGAGAAGCCTGACATAGCAGAAACACTGAGTTTGAGTCCAAGCCACGTTGTGAAAGTGGTTATACAGGATGGACAGGAGTCAGGAGAGATAACTGAGGACTTTGATATATTTAAGAACATAATTGTCCCCGTTCAGCCTGAAGAGGACCGTGAGGAAGAGAGTCCAGAGAGGGATGTGACACCTGGGGTATCCCACGGAGAGCCTGAGCACCCTGATTTTCAGCAGAAGATGCTGCCTTTGCAGCAGCCCTTGGTGTTTAGCAGAGAAGACAAAACCTTCTGTAAGGAAGAGACGGTCTTTCCGCACGAGAGGGCCCTCATTGGAGAGGCGGCTTGTGAGTATGATGCGTATGGGGAGGCCTGTGACACAGCAGCCCTCTTTGCTCAAGAGCTGACTCACATCGGTGAGGCTCACTATGGATGTAACGATTGGGGGCAAATCTGTTTTGAGGACCCAACACAGTTGATGCTCCAGACAGATTCTGAGTATGAGCGCCATAAATGGAATCAAAGTGGCGATGATTTCAGCAAGCTCTTACATCTCACTGAACATCAGAGAAGTCAGTTAAGGGAGAAAATTGAAGAGAATATATGTGGTAAGACTTGCTTTAACTTTTCTGTTGTGGCTGAGCATCAGAACATAGAACCAGGTGAGAAATCTTATGAGTGTTGGAAAACCTGTGGGAATTCAACCCTTGGTGGCCAGAGAATTAAGCAAGCAAAGCGCTATGAATGTAAAGATTGTGAGAAAGTTTACAAGTGGAAGTCAACCCTCACTAGACATCAGAGAACTCACACAGGAGAGAGACCCTACGAATGTAAAGAATGTCACAAAGCTTACTACCTTAAGTCAGACCTCAATGTACACCAGAGATGTCACACTAAAGAAAAGCCCTATCAGTGTAGCGAATGTGGGAAAAAATTCAGATACAAATCATATCTAAAGATACATCAGAAATCTCACACAGAAGAAAAACCCTATGAATGTGAAGAATGTGGGAAAATTTTCTATCGGAAGTCAGGACTCATTAATCATCAGAGAATTCACACAGGAGAAAAACGCTATGAATGTAAAGAATGTAAAAAAATGTTCTACTGGAAATCACAACTCGATATGCATAAGAGCTTGCACACAGTACAAAAACCCTATGAATGTAAAGAATGTAACAAATCATTCTGCCTGAAGTCATCGTACACTCTACATCAGAGAATTCACACAGGAGATAGGCCCTACGAGTGTCAAGAATGTAGTAGAACTTTCTGCTATAAATCAAATCTCACTGTACATCAGAGGGCTCACACAGGAGAGAGACCCTATGAATGTACAGAATGTAGTAAAACTTTCTATCAGATGTCCCAACTCAATAGACATCAGGCAATTCACACAGGAGAGAAACGCTATGAATGTAAGGAATGTAAGAAAACTTTTTACTGGCTGTTTGAATTGAATTACCATAAGAGAATCCACACAGGAGAGAAGCCCTATGAATGTCTACAGTGTAGGAAATCTTTCTACCATAGGTCAGACCTCACTGTACATCACAGAATTCATACAGGAGAGAGACCCTTTGAATGTAAAGAGTGTGGGAACACCTTTTGCCAGAAGTCACACCTTACTAGACATAATAGAATTCACAAACGACTTAAACCCTAGGAATGTAAAGATGTAGAAAATCTTTCATCTGGGAATCTCACCTCCCTACACACTGAGACCTCACTCAGGGTTTCATCCTGTGTGAGAGAGAACAAATTCACAAAACAGGTTATTTTTTTTGTTGAAACAAGCATGGAATTCTATGATCCCTTTACCATGTTGGGTTTCTGTAACTTAACTGTGGCTTTAAAAACAAACAGTACTTTCCAAGCCAGGTCACAAAGAAAACGCCATTCTCAGATTTTTCGTACCTCGTTTTCCTGAATGACACTTCCTGGTTTTCCTGTGAATCCATGGGATGAACATCCAGTGTTTTCAGAAAAGAGGGATTGATTGGGAAGAGCAGCCTCTACCCCCCTTGACCCGCCAGTCTGCATGGGTGCTTTTCCTGGGTGAAAAATACTTTCTTTGGTCTCTTCCATGTGTGATGGCCTTAAAACATCACGTTTCCAGCAGTGTTTGAATGGGACGTTCTGCGAGCAGTCACCTACACTTGTGTGTAAAATACCCAGAGCAAAGAACTTGTCATGTTTTATCAAGTGTATTGATGGAAACTCAACAAGAGGCAAAAACAAAACATAGTTGACAGAGTGTATCAAGTTTCATCGGGAGTGTTTGGGCTATTGAGTGGCCTGAGTGGACTGTCAGAGAGAAGAGCAGAAGTTGCCCTGTATTTTCTTAGGAATCCAAAGGAGCAACTCAAGTACAAGTGTAATTCCCTATGGACTGGCCTGTAAGTTTCCAGTTTATGTGGCATTAGCCAAGAAAACAGGTCTGAAAATTCCAGGTTTGTAATATCTTGGTGGAGTTTTCAAGGAAATAGTGTGTGTTTGAGAATAATATATTGTATTTCTAGGCTGACGTAGTAGGTTTCACTGTTCACGGGAGTGCAGGCTAATAGTGTAGTAAAGTCCATGGAAAGTTCCAGTGCTTTATGTGTAGCTGGTAAATGGCAGTTGTGTCACGGAGGTAACTCCTGGTAGGAGCTCCTCAGGAAAAGCTTGGAGGGGGCGTAGGGTAGACGACACAGTGTGTTGTCTTTCCCCAGGGGTTTGAGGAATTGACTCCTAAGAGGCAGCCGCCTCCCTCAGAATTCAGTCTCCATCAGTACTTGGATCGGCGCCGACAGCCGTGAGTCCTGCCCCATCTCTCTAGGCCTGGGCGGGCAGCCGTGTCCATTCCTGCTTCGAGCACGTCGGCTGTGAGGATCTTGCGCCAGGTGGACGGGGGCCCAGGAAACACCGGGGTTCCCACTAGTAAAGG
>PVIJ01004718.1:0-104752 GCA_004024925.1 Scalopus aquaticus | reverse complement strand
AAAGTCAGAATTTTAATGAAATGTTAACATTGAGGTGTTAAGAACCTTTTAGATTAAGCTCAGTTATCTGCTGTTATCTTTAGATCTATATTGACTTTTCTTTACTCACTTAACATATTCAGACTTGAGTCAACATTCTCTCAAGAATGACCACGACATCTGGCTTACTTGACTAGCTTTATTTTACCTTCCTGTTGACTTCCCCTTTCAGCCTCTGATCTTCCCACCATTGAAAAACCTTTAGGGGCCTGCCCATAAATTGGTGAGATGGCATTCACCTTCCGAGTTCAATTTTCCTCACATTCAACAGAATTCATTTTTTTAAATTAAAATCAAGGCTGTGAAACACATCAGGGAAAATATTTTAATATTTTTAAGCTTTTAATCATGGGGTAAACTATACTTTAACAGAAAGTGGCAAAAAATTGTACAAAGAGCTTTCCACAGTGGTATCATCCTGCATGATTATAATATAATATCAAACCAAGAAACTGATAATCCACAGAGATTCAGATTTCACCAATTTTCATGCACTCATTAGTGTGCATGTGTGCCGTACATGTGTGTGCATAGTTCTAACAACTTTGTTAAATGTGTAGTTTCACATGACAACTACCACTGTCAAGATAAAGAACTATTCCCAGGGCCCCCTCGTCTACCCCTTTATAGTCAGAGCCCCCTCTTCTCTGTATCTTGCCCCTCAGCAGGCCCCTTTTATTTTTTAGCTCTAATTTTGTTAATCAGTGTAATCGTACAGCATGGTCCTTCTGTATTGACTTTTTTCACTCAGTAAAACTCCCCAGACATTAATGCAGATTGTTGTGTGTATCAACATGCCATTCCTTTTTATTGCCAAGTGTCATCTCATGAACAAAGTTGCTATGAATATTAGTGTGAACATAAGTTTATATTTCTCTGGGAAAAAATTGTTTTTTTTATAAACAGATATAGAAACTTGGCAAATAAATTTTCTGCAATGCTCCAAGTAAACATATAATTTTTCTCTTTTAGTCTATTAATGTGAAGAATTACATTGATATGTTTTCTGATTTTAAACTCTATTTGAAAGGTAGATTGCAACCATAGTGTAGCACAGAATAGCGATGTGTTATTAATTTACAAAACAATGAGTAATAAGAAAAGGCTTATAAGAGAAGGAATATTTCACATAGATTAACCTGACCAAAAAGTGTAGGCTGGTTTGAAGTGGGAAGAGACAGAAAATAGCTATTGGGACTAGGTGGAAAAAAATGGGGGCATGAGAACTAGAAGATTCCTATTCTAACTCCATTTCTGTCAATAAACTATTTATATATGAAACCTGCAACAAATCATTTAAATTTGCTTGACTTCAGTTTCATCAACTGTAAAATGGACAGTTTGGCCTAGATCTGTAAAATCCATTAACCTTTTCAAATATTTAACTCTGTAATTATAAACAATGAGTTTTTCACAGTGCAAAAAGAAATAGAAAATGAATCTGACAGACACCTCGAAAGTAAGAATCTATTTGGCTCCTCATTGATTGTAGAGCACAAGAGTTGTGAAAGAGACTTCCAACTTTCAAAGCTGAATGAAAGAGAAAAGGCAATACTATTCGTTCAATACTATTAGTTCAATGGAACTCAGCAAGATAACCTCATTTTGGTGCAAGGACATGGTAGTCTAATTCTGGATGAGATTTGTCTGTGGACAACGTATCTGAGTTGTGCAACTCCAAGAGGCAATACTCATATTGTCGTTTTTGTGAATGACCCCCTCATTCAAGAGTTTTATAGGACACAGTATGCATTGCCATACACAACACTCTTGACTCTGGACATCCAGCTGGAAATGTCGAAAAGACAACTGGATGTGAATTTGGTATTTGAGAAGGAGGACACTGGGAAATGTTGACTTAGAGGTAGAGAGTACATAGAAACTGTACGTTGAGAAAGAAATGAATGCTGTGAGAAAAAACAACAGTTGGATTCAAATGCATGATTCAGTTGGAATCCTTCAGTAAACCTATACTCAAATAGTACAAAATTTATTTTGTGGCAGTTAGACAATTTTCCATTTCATTCTGTGCATAAAAATTGCCTAAAAATAATCTGTAGTGAGTTTTTTATAGCCCAATGAAAGATGCCTCACTTCTTAAAAAACCAGACGATTCTCAAATTAGCAAGAAGTAATATGACTACAGGTCAAGTATCTGGTTAAAAAGTGAAAGAAGAAATTTATTGCGCAACGGATGTCTCCACAAGTTTTATTCTTGGAAAATTAGATTATAAAAATGAACCAAGGTTCATAGTTTCTTATCTTCTTTAGATAAAATGAGCAACTCCCCCCAAATTGTATTTATTCTTATGTGTTCACTCTGCATATGGCTGTCATGAATCTTTCTGGTTGATGTTTAGTCTGTTTTTAAAAAGTTTTATCTCTAAGGAGGATGCCTCACTGAGACTGAATTATGAGACACAAAATTGAAACTTTCTAGTGAGAGGACCACCTATATTACTTTTGAGCTATTCCAACTGATCTTAATAAACTCTGGCTAGGGGATACATGGATTGAATAAATAACTCAATAATTCGAACAAAACATTTTTATGAATCTATCTTTCCTGAAAAGTGTTGATTGAACTTCAAAGTCACAGTGTGATTCTCTTGGGAGATTTGCTTATCTACATACCTATTAATTCATTAAATGTTTAGGTGCTGAACTGATATATGATTCAGGTAAGAAAATTAAATGTTATAAACACAACTTATTTCTGTTCAAATTGTACTACCCAGTAAAGTCACATTTAAGTCAATAAAATGACTTTTTGCCAATTTCCAAAACTCAATCCTCCCTCAAAGGTAAAAACCATTGAGAAGAATCAAAGCAATGATCCATACATATACTATGAAGAAATTCTAGAAGACAAGTCCCATAAATTTTTGAATAATTAGGAGTACAATAGATTTGGCCAAGATGACTCCTTTGAAGGATTATAATTGCTTTTAAATAAATGCAGCTGCACTATTTGATTGCAATAGTTGTACTGTTTTCTTGAAAGAACATGAACTTTGTGTCAAGCATATCTCACTTCAATTATTGATTTTACCTCCAACAGATTAATGACCATGGGCCACTTGTTCTTTTTTCCATATTTTTCTAATTTTGTTTCAATGTATGTGGTAAAAATACTTTTAAACATGAAATTTACTATCTTAACAGCTTTTAGTGTACGGTTCAGTGGTACTGAGTATGTTTGCACTATTGTGTAACCATAACAACCATGCATTATTCTCTCATGTTCAGATTTGACTGCATTAATTTGCACTGCTTTGGCAGGGGTAGGGGGAGGAAGAGGTGAAGGGAGGAGAAGGTAGAGATAGAAATAGAGATTATAGGATATGGAAAAAAAAAGTTGATACAGGAAGCAGCCTGACTTCTTATTGTCAGAAATATAAAAGAATAGTTATATGAAAGGATGGTTTATAACCTTTTGGGTATAAGGATATTCTGTGGAAGATTCTTTTCCTGGAAATATGCTCATATACAAATGCACAGAGTTTATGACATCTAATTAAAATCGAGTGTAGTTATGAGGTCAAGGATAAAAACAAAGTCACAATTTGAAGGACGGAAAGACTTGAGCCCTTGAGTGAGTGATTCACTTCCCTTGAAAAGTGGTAGATGAAGTGGACAAAGGACAGCAATGAGTACTGCAGAGTACTGGCTTCATGAAGAATTTATAAGTACTCCCTATGGACTTATTATTTGTTCATTGGAAATCTATAAATAATAATAAAGAAAAGACTGCCTGTCCTTTAGTCATAGTTCCAAGCAATGAACAAGGAACCATAGAACTGGTTTTAAGCCACTGGTCAAAAGCAGTGTCAAAGTAGAGGGCAAAACTGTTTAAATTAACACTTTCCTTGATTTCATCTATATTTTCCTATGAATTAGTGGTGCCAAAAGGCACAGGAGGAGGCAGTGGAGGCAGGAGGGCACCTTTACACACCTAAGCAAGGAAGATCCTGTCCCTCCGATTAATTTCATTTGCAGAAAACAGTTCCAAAGCAGTTTTGACATAATGTACTGAAGTGCAGAGAAAATGCTTAACTAGTGTTCAGAAAATAATGAAAGCAATTTTTAAGAACATCAGTGTTTTCAATAACAACAATATCATGTAGAAAAAACATTGGTTTGGGAATCTGAGCCAGTTCTATTCTTTAGTTTGCCAGTAGCACTCACAACATAGGAGATTCCCTCTTAAGCCTGAATGGCCATGACAAGATCAAAATTATGGAGAACCTGCATTCCACAGAAAACAAGGAAGGGAGCCATGCAGATGACAAAACCTCAGTGTGGTTCCCAACCCCATTCCCCACGTGTTGCCTCGTGACATTGTGGAAGAAGTGTCCCTGTTCTCACCTTATCAGAATCTCATGCTATCGCTTTTTTTCTTTTATCTTTTATTTCCTGTGATCTTCTGGCTCATTCCCTTTGCCATGTAAATAAACTCCAGTTTCTTTTATATTAAAAAACACTGCCAGGACCCTGCAGGTCCCTTCCATATTACTGGATATTCATTTTGGGAGAAAGAAGGTATAAATATTAGATAATCTAAGATAAATGAAGTTAAATAAAAAACTTCATAGTCCTAAGTATGAAAGTTAGAGTATAAACTTTTAAAAAAAAAGATTTATTTATTTATGCATATAAGAGCTGGGATGTAGGCCAGAGGTATGGCGGGGGGAAGTGAGAGGATTCACCAGAGACAGAGTGGGGAGCAGAACAGGCAGATGGACTGAAATACACTGCTGAGGGGAGCGGTGGGCGAGACAGGAGAGGTCTGCTGCGCCATGTGGGAAGCTCCCTGGCCTGGGATCAACCTTGTGCCGCAGTGGCTTCTGATAGCTTCGTAGTGCTGAGACTTATCCCTTGCCCCACCAGGGAGGCCCTAGAGTATAAACTTCTTATTATCCAAATGAAGAATGAAAGAAAGGAAAGACTTCCTATTGTTTGTTATAGTTCCAAATGCCAAGTAGTGAAGAGAGAATCATGGATATGGTTTGAAACCAATTAAGTCAGAGTTGGAAGGTAAACCTGGTTAGATTAACCTCCTTGGTTTCCTCTGTATTTCCCCATGGTTTTGTGTGTGTGTGTGTGTGGTTCAAGGTATCTTTCCTTTGTTCTGTGATTTAAAAATTGTGTGGTTCATGGGAATATAAAATAATGAGGCCTAATTTCCTACGTGACAAATATATTCACTAAGGATTTATAGATTTTGCTTTCATGCAATATTTGTATTGGAGTGACTCCCAAAGTATGAATATTATGTTAGCCTGTGCTAAATAAGAGAGTTGAATACCTATAATAAAAGTAATTTAAAAAATGTGATGGGTGAATGGATAAGGAAAATGTGGTGTGTATAGATAGATAGATAGATATAGATATAGATATATGTATATATAATTATATATGCACAATTAATTATATACACCAACAAAAACATAATGAAATTTTATTCAGTTATTAAAAGAGAAGAAAGTCTTGCCATTTGTGAAATTATAGGTGGATGGATTTTGAGGGTGTTATGCTAAGTGAAATAAATCAGATAGAAAGACAAATACAATATGCTTTCACTCAAATGTGGAATCCAAAGAGATAAAGAGAACAGATAAAGAGATAAAGAGAACAGATCAATGGTTGCCAGAAGTGAAGGTGGAGTGGTGAAGGGGTGTCAAAAGATTTAAAATTTCACTTATAAATAAATGTCATGGGCACAAAAACACTAATCCGAAAGGATACATGCACCCGTATGTTCATTGCGGCACTGTTCACAATAGCAAAGGTATGGAAGCAACCCAGATGTCCAAAAATACATGATTGGATCAAGAAGATGTGGTACATATACACAATGGAGTACTATTCATCATGGAAAGAAGATAAACACATGCAATTTGCAGTGACATGGATGGAATTAGAGGCGATCATACTCAGTGAAATAAGCCAGAAAGAAAGAGAAAAATATCGAATGGTTTCACTTATAACAGGACTATAGGGAAACCAAACAGGAGAGAGACATTGAGCGGGTGGGGGAGAGAGCGGGGGGAGGGGAGGATAAGGGCACAAAATGGAGTAGAAAAGAACACAAGGAGATGGATCACGGGTGAATTGGTGGTGGGTTACCCAAGGGGAATACAAAATGTAAAAGACATAAATAACAATAAAAATATATTTTAAAATAAATAAATAAATAAATGTCATGGGGCTGTACTGCACAACAGGGTGACTATAATTAATAATAATTTATTGCATATTTGAAAGTTGTTAAGAGACTAAATCTTAGTTTTCATCACAAGAAAAAAAAATGCAGTTATAAGGCCTCCTTGGTGGTGCAAGGGGTTAAAGTCACAGCACTAGGAAGCTATTGGCAGCCACTGTAGCAAGAGTTAGATCTCGTCCCAGGGACCTTCCAACATGGCGCAGCAGACCTCTCCTGTCTCGCCTGCTTGCTCCCCTCAGCAGTGTATTTCAGTGGATCTGCCTGTTCTGCTCCCCACTCTGTCTCTGGTGAAGTCTCTCACCCCCTACACCTCTGGCCTACACCCCAGTTCCTGTATGAATAAATAAATAAATCTTTAAAAAATTGCAATTAAAAGTGTTGACATATGTTATCTAGAATTACTGTGCTGATCATTTTACAATACAGCATGAAATCATTATATTGTATACCTTAAACTGATACAATGTTATATGTCAGTTTTACCTCAGTAAAAAACAAGTTCTAGATTGTAACTGTTTTGTGTGTGTGTGTGTGTGTGTGTATGTGTGTGTGTGTGTGTGTGTGTGTTTGTACACATTGGTTTACAACACTGTATATGATTCAGAGGTATAGGATCACACCTTTTCAGATGCATATTGCTGTACCACACGCTTCACCAAGGCGCCCATAATCATCCATTAGGCCCCCTTCCCATTTTGTTTTCCTTCTTCCACATCCTCCTCTGGCCTCAATTCTGCAGTCAGACTTCTAGGGTTTGTTATGGGTTTGTTCTATCTAACTCTTCATTTTGTTTCTCTATATTCCACATACGTGAAATCATTGAATTTGTTTTTCTCCTTCTGACTTATTTCACTTAGCATAATCCTCTCCAGTTCCATCCATGTTGTTGCAAATGGTGAGAGTTTATCTTCTTTACAGTTGAGTAGTATTCCATTGTATATGTATACCACATCTTCCTAATACACTCAAGTAAAGAAGTATACATAACCCTCCCATCTACAGGAGCACTTTGATTTGGGAAGCACAGTAAAACTCTAGTTCTGTAGGAATTGAGTGCCAAGCAGAAACAAAAAAAGCATATTTGTAGGGACTGGAGTACAGAGACTTTATCCATAACAACCATATCAGAGCGAAAGTGTAGAAATAGATTATGAATGTCAAACAGACTGACTTTATGGCAAGTGGATAATGGGTAGTAGAGGGTAGAGTTTCTTACATTCTCCCTGTCTGTGGTCAGATTTTTACCAAAATTTGGAGCAAGGTTAATCCTATCTGTAGGAATAGGTGACCCAGATTGTTGTGTTAGAAGACTTCTAGGCAGAATTAGGTAGATCTTTGCTCACTAAGTAAGTCATTTATTTCAGTACAGGAATTGCAAACTCTGACTTGCTGCCCATTTTTGTATAGCACACAAGCTAAGAATGATTTTTGCATTTTTAAGTTGTTGGGAAAACTCAAAATAAGACTATTTTTAATGACAAAAGAAAAATTTTGGAATTCAAATTACAGGGTCCATAAATAAAGATTTATTGGAACAAAGCCACGCCCATTTGTTTACAAATTGTCTCTGGTTGCTTTCATGCCAAAATGACAAAGTTAAGTACTCATGACAGACACCATATGGCCTACAGAGTCTCAGATATTTATTGTCTGGACCTTTACAGAAAGTTTGCCAACCCTGGGTTAGTGTATAAAGTCCACTGATACACAGAAATTGCCTAGCACAATGATTAAGCTCTTGTCATGTTTAATTACCTAAGATATTGCACTTAATTTTGGTGGAAGAAAAGTCCTAGTATGGAGATGTTAGCAATCCATGAGTGGAGATTCTTGACGAAGCATTGCCATATAGAGGTGTGTTAAACACAGTAGATGAAGTCATCTGTTCAACCCTGCCTCTTTTAACCCTGTTCTGACAGAAGTTGGGATTATTTTGCATACTTCATCTAAAGGCTTGACTCCTGCCTAAGAGAAGCTGGATATTAATCCCCATCCTGCAGTAGGGGTGGTAGGATAGACATTGCAGCCGAAAATCTCCTATGTCTGGTGTGCACGCTAAACTGACTCTTCTCTGACACAATAGTGTTGCGTTACCCTCTGTGATTGGTTTTCTGGCTTGGTTTGTTGATTAGGGCTCTGAGATCTACCTTGTCCTCTTTTTTCTGGCAGCCTGCCATAATTCCAATAGACCATTTGATACCAGGTCCTGCCACCAAATGTTGCCTGAGCACTCCTTGAATAAAGCCCAAGTTTGCCTCATTCCTCGAACTCAGATTTAATATGCTAACCAAAATTGGAAGGTATAGTCTTACAATCTAGACCATGGAATTTTTGTAAAGACTTTCCTAAGATTCTTCCCCAGCTCTTTTTCTTCTGCCTTCTGCTGGGGTGCCAGCAAACATCACGGGACAGTCTATATTAATTTTAATAGCCAATGGATTGTAAGCAATTAGAGCTGCAAAGACTCTTATAAACTACTTACAGATGAGAAGAGCCACTAGGAAGTTCAAAAAAGGGGATATACATAGCTAGTCTGAACTAAAGAATAAGTAGCCCCATAGCTTTCAAATGCCTTGGAAATGAAAACTAAATTAATTGTAGCAAGCTGTATCTAAGAGTCAATTCTGAATTCATTTATTCTTGGTCTGTCATGAAAAAGTCAAGTAAGCAAAAGTAAGGAGAAATCCAAATGACTGTAAGAAGTCTATCCAAAAAAATGAGGAGAAAGAGAAGGTGAAAAGCCATAATAGGGAGCCTTTGGCAAATAGGATTAATTTTCCTAAGATGCCCTATGATCTACCATCATTTCAATTTATGAACTAAGGCACTAGTTTAATGCTTAAATTTTTATGAGAAAAATCTCCAAATAAAACCTCAACTTATACTTGCTCAGTTACTTTCCAGTTTAACTATCAGAAAGGCATAGGTGCTGATGAAATCAGAAAGGATCCTGCTTATCATGAGTCCCTATCTACAAAGGCAAAGTGAAAGAGGAATGCAGGAGAGCAGGCAGAAATTCCTCCCGATCATGGGAAAATAATGTAGAGGTGAAGGGGGAAGGGTGGATTTTTACATTTATAGAATCCGCCTCTCTTGGCTTTTTATGTCGCAGGGCACAGTTCCTATGTTGGGTCCCAGGGGCACAGTCCCTACCTTGTGGGTGCTGCTGAGCCAGACCACAGCATAGCAGGGACAGTGAGATAAGCGATCCATTGATCCAAAGACAGGTGCATTTCCCTTGTAGGGTCAGCCTGCTGTGAACGGTCACAAAATCATGAGAATGACTGAATCGATTTGATTAATCCTGCCTCAAGCTTCAATGCAGCGACCACACAAATATTTGTTTTTACATTTATTGCAACAGCTCATGCCTTCCCCAACCATTTCCAATATATGGCAAGTTTAATAGTTCTTGGCTGACTATGTCCAAGCACAGAGTAGGCAGAATAAATATGTGTTGACTGCCATCTAATGACCAGTTTTACAGGTTGTAGTAGAATAAAACAGACAATTGTCTTGAAAGGAGAGTATGAAAACAAAGAAGAATGTAGAGCGTGCCTTGGATTAGGCCAGTGGTTCTTAATGGGACAATTTTGCCATCCACTCCCAGAGGATATTTGGCAATATCTGGAGACATTTTTGGTTGTTACAACTAAGAGTTGTATCCTCAATTGGGTAGATTTCAGGGGTGTTTCTAAACATCTTACAATGCATAAGATATCCCTTAACAAAAAAAGTATAATCTGATCCAAAATGTTAAGAGTCCAATGTCGAGAAACACTAGATTAGGCAGATAAGAGATATGAAACAGTTTGTCTTTTTAAAAGTAAATAAGGAATGACCAGGCAGAGCTCAGAGGATTTTCAGAACAGTGAAACTATATCACTAATGGTGGATTTATGTCATTAAATATTAATCAAAATGTGTAGATTGTGCAGCCCCAGCAGTGAATCCTAACATACTACAGACTTGCAGTAATAATGGTGTGCTAGTGCAGATTCACTGCCTGCAACAAATGGTGCAGGATGCTGATAGTGGGAGAGGGTGTCCATGTGAAGGGGCAGGGTACATAGAAACTCTGAACTCTCTGCTCAGTTTTGCTATAAACCTAAAAGTGCTCTAAAAATAAAGTCTATTTTTAAAAAGTTGATGAGTAGCTGTAAAGGGGATTTTGGTTTTCAAAAATTAGCCAGGTTGTCTTTATTTTAAAATATTTTGGAGGAAACTGAAGATTTTTTTATTTTTTAAGGTTTATTTATTTATTTATGCGTACAAGAGCTGGGGTGTAGGCCAGAGGTATGAGGGGGTGGATTCACCAGAGACAGAGTGGGGAGCAGAACAGGCGGACACACTGAAATACACGGCTGAGGGGAGCAGGGGGCGAGACAAGAGAGGTCCTGGCCAGGGATTGAATTCGAACTCGTGCTGCAGTGGCTGCAGATAGCTTCGTAGTGCTGAGACTTAACCCCTTGTGCCACCAGGGAGGTCCAGAAACTGAAGCTTTATACTGTAAGATTTACTTTAAGCTTCAAAATGATGAATGTTGTCATGTGACATATTTTCCTTGTTTAACTTTTTCTTTCCATGTATTCTTAAAGAAAATTATTTTCGTTAACAATGTTATCAAGACCAATTTCAAGTTGTACTCACAGTACTCTTCAGTGTGATTTTACCAACTCAGAGCCTAAGTCCGTTGTAAGTGTCTGACGTTGAGCTTCTGAGTGAATTCAGGAAATCTTACTTGCAATTTTCCTCTTTTATAGCTAACAAGGGACAGCTAAAAAGGATCTTCCTGTTAGCCTTTTTACAATTAATATAAAAATGCTTCTAAATTCACTTAAGTCCAATATCAGATTCTAGAAACCTGTGATGCAGGAAGAGAAGAGTGTTAGTGAAAGGAGCGTCAGCATGTAGCTGACTGGACTTACTAGAAAAGACAGAAAAGACTGCCTGTCACATTTAAAATTCCATTCACAAAGGAAAGAGCAGCATGGTCTACAAAAGTTATTTTCAATAGACAAATGATAGACTCAAGGTTAAGAAAAATCTCTCAACTGATCTTATTTTTCAACAGACACTTCTTGAATTACTGAAATGTGAACATTATTGATGGCTTTTGACATTTGCTGGTATTTTCCTTTTCTCAACTCTCAGTAATTAAATGTCAAAGACAGTAATAATAAATAAGTGCTAAGATTGCAAATTTAAAGTCCTGAAAATGCAGAAAGTGTGCAGAACTCTCTAAGACTAGCAAGACATGTCCAAGGTTGTATGTCAAATCATTTTTATCCCATAATCAACATCATTTACCACATGGCATTTGGAATTTCATGTTATTACCATAGCCTATATATCACTGTGAAAGGTAAGGTTTTGAGTTTTTCATTTGGTCAAGTACAAATGTTTTCTTTCCAAGTATTTTTTTCAGTACTTAGAATTATAGTCTATTATCACAGGTATAGTTTGTGAATAAGTAAAACTGCTGCTTCCTCTAGTGAACTCACCAAGGTGCGGAGCTATGTCTTACTGGTCCCAGAACATAAAACCTGTCTAGCATACTTCCTAGCATCATGGGAGGGGGGTGATCAAGGAATAGTTGTTGAATTTTATTGACTGTATATTCACGGCTTCTAATAAATCAAATGTGAAAATCAGATTTCACAAAATTACACTTCTTTAAACTCTATACTTTTTCATTTTTTTTACGTTCAGTTTAGATACTCAGGAAATTAGAATACAAGTGTTGTTCTCATTTATGAGTAAAACTTTTCCTACTATGTTCACCATATGTAACTTCTTATTTGAAAAATATTATGATAAAGAACAACATAATAGACATTATGGTAAAGAAGTGACCTCACGTTTTGCCATATGTGTTGTTAGATAGCTAACAGCACGGTAACTCTGCCAATGTGAAACATATATACGGTCTAGAAATTTATGCTTTACTTACCCAATATTTACCTAAATTGGTCTTACATGATTAAGATTAGCCCAGCACTTGAGCTATTTTTCTACTAATGCCTTCAGAAATGGGAGTGATAACAATGGTGACTTTAATTAGTTAGCAACAGAGTATTAGTGATTCCTGTGTTGTCACCGTTTCTCCAGGGGAATAAAAGAAATTTTATTTGATCAAGGAAGAAAGATTCACCAAAAACTTAAATATCTGAATTATAACTAAAACAAGAGCAAAGATGAAGTTGAGTATTAGTCAACTGAAAGTAACTACAGTCTCTTCTTTACTGGAGACATTTGGAGTTATGTTTCATAAAGACAGTGCAAAGTGAGTATCTTTTAATTTAGTGATCCTCAAACTTTAGTTGTGCATAATAATCACCCAGGAATTTGTCATAATGTATATTCCAGAACCTCTGGACAGTCTGGTACAAAAGCAGCACTTGAAATTACAACTGTCCTAAACATCGGGTTTCTAAGTCTTTTAGCTTTTTTTTTTTAGCTTTTTATAGTTTATTTATTTTTCTTAAGTCTTTTAAAATTAAGAAATGTTGCACATGCCATACAAACTCACTCACTTAAAATGTACAATGAAAAGATTTTAAAATATATTCACAGAATCGTACGACCATCATCACTATATAATTTTGAATATTTTTATCACCCAAAAGAATACCCATATCTATTAGTAGTCACTTTTCATTTGCCACCCGCCCCCCCCCACCAGACCCTGACAAATACAAATCTACTTTCTGTCACTACAGCTTTGCCTGTTTTGGACATTTCATACAAATGGGGTCATACAATGTGCGGTATTTTGTGTCTGGAGTTTTTTCTCTTAGCATAGTGCTTTCAAGGTTCACTCATGTTGTGACACACATCAGTACTTCATTCTTCTGAGTGCCAAATAATTTTCCATTGTGTGGCCATACCCCGTTTTGTTTATGCACTCATTCATTGATTGACATTTGGGTTGTTTCCATTTCATGACTATGATGAATAACATTGCTATGAACATTCAAGTTCGACTTTCTGTATGGCCATCATTTCTAAGTGCTTTCTTTTTTAAGCTAGAAATCTTTATTAAATGGAAGGAACATTTCTAGTAAATATTCTTATAACTAGCTTTTGGTAGACCATAAGAAAATGACGACAGTGACTCATTAGAGCAATTGACTAGTGACTGGTGAGGGTTAAAGGTTTTCAGAGGAACTTTGATGATAGAATAGTTCACATTCTGTGGCAGCTGGAAAAGACAAAACAGAGACCAAAGAAAGAATGCAACTTTTTACTCACATTAATCTAAAAAATATAGAAATGAGTGACTGTGAGAAGCAAACCAGACCTCTATAAAGTATCTGATTTCATCTGCTTTCTGACATGGTCAATAGCATAGTTTATTACAGTGCTTTTAATGCAGTGATAGGAAAACCCAAATGCAGTTAATTTAAACAGTCCATTGTGTTAGAAAAACATCAAAATGCTTAAGAGGAAAGTGATTTCCTAGAATAAGAAATGAACCTAAAAATAAAGAAGAGGAGAAATGCAATTATTTTTTTTTTTATTTTTTTGCCCTGAACATCCTGAAAATACAGTGTGCTATTCACACGAAGTCTGAGCTACACTGTGTCTTTTGTTCAACTCTGCCCTTCAGCTCTTCCTTGTGTTATACATAGAACTTATGCATACCTCTCTGGGTCAAAGCAGGCCTAGCTATCTAACCTTTTAAATGTCCCCTTAAATGCATGAATGAACTAAATCTATGATGAGAGTCCAATTATCACCCACATAGATTTTAGTCTTAGAATGATCTAATCGCCACGAACTTAGACTTTATTATTTCTCCTATAATTAAAGAAAAGCATGATACTGAGTTTGATTTACTGGGGTCTTGTTCAACCATGTTTCATAAATAGCCACAAAAAATTATTTTTAATTATTTCTTTCTCCCAACTGCCTTAATCCGTTACAAATGCTAAATTAACTGCAAGCTATAGTTTAGTTGTCAAACCTCTAATTTAATTGTGAAAAAACACCCTAAACTGATTTTTAAAAACTATCATTTTGGGTAACATTGACTAATCTTCAGGTTTTCTCAGAGGTTTGTCTATATAGTTCATTGATAGGCAAAAGTAGGCTGTAGGAAATCTAAGCTTTTTTCAACTTATGAGAAATTAGTAATGAGGAAGAAAATAGCTGTTGATTTATCAATCTAGTGGTCAGCAGCACTATATTAAAGGACATTAAGCCATGAATCTTGTCCAAAGAGCCCCCCCCTTTTTTTGCTGAGGAAAGACATATGCATGAAGGAATCCAAGGATAACAAAATATATTATCTCTGCCAAAGGAATTCAGACACAGAAGAGAGAAATATGGGCTCAAATAGTTAAATATGACATCATGGATAAAGTAAGACTCTCCCTGGGTCTGAAGTTGGGAGGAATTTGACGAGAATAGGAGAAGAATGTTTCTGCAACTGACAACATTGTGAACAAAGACTGAGTCGAAAGGTTAATATAATGGAGGATATAGGCATAAAAACAAATAGAAGCAAAGCTGGACAAGTTGGATAACCAGATTATGGGAAGTCTTAGAAATTAGGCAAACATTCAGAAGTTGCTCCTGCTGAAACTGGGAGCATCTCACCAGAATTGGGTATGTCCGTCTGGATTTTAGTCAAAGAGAGTTGCCTAGTAGACTATTAAAAAAGTAGAGAACAAGAGTGGGGATATAGGGAATGGAGGGAATAGGATGAGTAAGAAACTTGCAGATGCAGGCAAGTAAATTCAAAAAATAATGACCAAGTTCCTACTATGTGCATTCCAGGAACAGTTTGGATGCCTCAGATGTTATAATGATGAACAAGTAAGAGCACCCGATCTCATGAATTTTACAGTCTAGACAAACACATTACTATGACACCAGAAAGAAAGTAAAGTTTTGTTACAAATAAGCTAAAGAGGCGACACAAGCATAAGCATCATTTCCACCTGAGTGACAGAAAAAGGTGACATGTTAATTTGATATTAAAAAACCTTTAGTCTTTTAGCACTGAGTCGGGAATGCATTTGCTCAAATGAGAAGAACGTCCAACAGCATTGGTGGAATGTAGTGGGATGTGGAAAAAGCAAGAAATCCATCAAGTCAGGAAAGTGGGATGCATAGAAGAACAATATAGGGTTGTGATAAATTTGAAAATGTTGGTTCGGGCCAGAAGGAAGTGAAGAAATCAGGAAGAGGAGTTTGAACTCACACATGATTTGTAGCTACAGTAAGTTCTTGAAGGGAGAGTGACTTGGTATCTCATATTCACTGAGGCTACTGTAGTAAAAGCTCTAGGTCATATATGAGTGATTGATCTGACAGCAGTGTACAAAACAGTGAAAGGGGATGATACTGAGTTTGAGAAGGACAACTAGGAAGAAGTCTATTACAGTAATCTAAGGGTAAAGGGATGAAGGTAAAATAATGGAAAGGAGAAAGCACAATCACTGTGAGATACATTTCAAAGGAAATTGTGTATTTGTGGCTCACTGCATACATTGTATAGAGTAGATGCAGTAACTAGATTTTCTTAAAGTATGGAACCATTGTGATTAGGAGACTTGGTTTCAACTGGCATATACAGAAATTAAGTTGCAAGAATAAGCTGAATAGTAGTGGCCCAATGCCTTAGCTTTTATTTATAGTTCAGGTGACTGGTGCTCCATTGGATTACTCAGATTGACATGTGGATCTGGGAGATGTTTAAAGACATGAGATTAAATGAGTTTCTGGGGAATGGTAGAAGGAAGGAAGCAAACATCGTTTGAATGCCTATTACGTTCCAGAGAATGAATGTGAAGAAAAAAGATAAAAGGGTGAAAAACAGAGACTGGGAGGAAAGTCCGAAGTTAAGGGACAAGAAAGGGGTCAGCCAACAAAAAGGGCTAGAAAGTCTCAAGTGGAAAGGTAATTCTCACACAATGCTATCTCTAAAAGCAAAGAAGACTAATTTGAAGAAGACAGGGAAGGGTCCAATAATTTGAATATTCAGAAAGATTAAAAATGAAGATAAAAGACTTGTATTTGATGAGGATCCTGGGTGAGATTTAATTCATTTCCATTCCACAAATATTTCTTGAGCACCAGGGAACTGGAAAACCCCTCATGGGGTTTAGAAGAAGAAATCAAGTATACTGTCAGTGACAAAACAATTTTAAATTCAATACAGGGGGAGACACCATAAGGCACTAACAGAGCACTTGAGGAGGGTCACCTCTGCCAGACTTGAGGGGGCTGGGAGACTTCAGAGGAAGTAATAGTTAATCAGTATGAGTTGGAATTAGCCAAATGAGAAGCAAGAGAGTGATCCAAGTAAGAAGTGTGGTGACTCAGAGACAATAGAAAGCATGGCTACTCAAGAAACTGAGAAAAGTAGTTCATTAAGTGAGTGGTTTTGTAGAGAGATATTGTTGAAGAAAGAAGCAGGGGCCAGCTAATGAACATTACAGAGATATCTCTAAGACTTTGAATTCAATCTAAGTTGGTGTTGGGAAGTTGCTGAGGAGTTTAAGCAGGAGAAAAGTATAATCGAGTTTGTACTTTAGAAAGGACCCTCTGACTGCATGTGGACAAGGGCAAGATCAAGGTCAGGTTGTTGTAGCAGTTCAGGACAGAGATAATGGTGTCAGAGTAGAAATGGGGAAGAGAGGGTACACTTGATATATATGTAAGAGACAGAACTGACTGTTCTTTGGAATTAGTTGGTTGTGGGAGGTGTTGGGAGAAAAGAGTGTCAAGGAAAACACCATGAATTTTGGCTTGCACACCTGAGTGAATGATGATTTAGGAAGCTGAGGAATTGTTTTGAGAATAGAATATGATCAGTTTCATTTTATCGATGTAGATGTTGACGTATCCCCTGGAATC
This sequence comes from Scalopus aquaticus, assembly GCA_004024925.1. Lineage (NCBI taxonomy): Eukaryota > Metazoa > Chordata > Mammalia > Eulipotyphla > Talpidae > Scalopus > Scalopus aquaticus. The sequence continues at coordinate 87,618 of PVIJ01004718.1, read as the reverse complement.
CTAGTGTATGTAGTAGGCAGTTGGCTAAAAGTAGCTCATGTTCATGAGAGAGATTTAATTTAGAGATAGAAATTCTGGAGACAAGTAGTTGGTAATTGAATCCATGAGAAAAAAACGAGATTTCCCTGGACGGAAGTAGGGCAGGTTGGTGTTATGTGAGAAGAGATGTCCATGGAGAGAACACTGAGCAATACAAATGCTTAATGACTGGGCAGGCAACGAGGAGCCAACAAAATAAACTGAGAAGGAAGTGGGGGTGGGATGTCAGCAAAGAAATAAGATTACAATTTCAGAAGTCAATAGCAAAGGGCTTTTCCACATATAGCAAACCTATCTTATTTGATGATGAAATGAATGGAGCCAATAGAGAGGAACAAAATGAAGATGTGGCTAAGGAATGGTTAGAAACTAGAGCAAGGTCTTTCTGGAAACAGAGCAGCAGAGAAGTGAAGACTCACAGAGAAGAGATCCTTCTATCGAAAACAAGAATGAGGAGAAAGTTGAGGAAGGACACGGCTTGTTGGAAGCAGAGGAAGATCACTTTGGACATAATTTATGAGTGAAATAAGAGCTGAGGTTTCTGCAGAGCATGCGGGTCAAGAGAGAGAAAATAAATTCGACGGAAGAAAAGATTGAGCCCTAAATGCCTTAAAGTTGCAAATTACACCATTCCTGATAAATATTCACTTACAATTTAGCTGTTTTTAAGGAGCTTGTGAAGGTTTAATGTGGTTGAATAACACACTAGTAAATAGAAAGGATCTTATATTTGCAAGACTAGTAGGTTTAGGAGATGTGAGGCATGAAAGGGATATTTTCTGCAATTTCTATTAGCAGAATAAGACTGGTTTACACAGCTTGAAGGGATAAGTCTGAGAGGCTATTCTTAGAATTGAATATAATGACACAGTTTTAAGTTTCAGCATCAAAAATGAGTTCTGATAAAACACTAACAGTTATAATAGCTACCACTTCATGGGCGTCTACTCTATTCCAGATCTGACACTCATCACTTTGTATCAATGATTGTCAACCAGGGTCATGCCTTATCCCCCCAGGGGACTTTTGGTTGTCATGACGTGGAGAGGTAGGTGAAGGTAGAGACCAGAGGTGCTGCAAATCTTGCATTACACTGGACAGGCTTCTATGGCAAAGCACTATGCTCCCCAAAACATCAACAGTGCTGGGACTGAGAAACCCTGCTTTGTATCTATTGTTTCACACAATCCTCACAACCATCCAATCAGACAGGTATAATTCTCTCTATTATATGGATATTGGAACAGAATGGAGAAGGTTAAGTAACTTGCTCAAGGTCACAACACAAGGTCCTAAGAAGCAGAACCAGATATTGAACTCATCTGTCTCAGTCCAAGTCATTTTATTACTCACTTATATGTCTTGTCCTTTGGTATTAAAGATACACAGACTACCACAAGACTCTTATACCCTTACAGGTAGTGTTTAAGTTTGTTGTACATGAAAATCTACATTCTTTCTAAGTTTACAAAGTGGCCATTACTCAGTACTTTTCCATCTGAGAATAACAGAGCAATTTTTCCTACAGAAAATAGATGAGTCAGGAGTCGACCAGGTGTGCTTAAAAACATGGTGTATCTTGCCACTTTAGGTCATGTTCTAACTGAAGAGTTTTCATCTAATGGTCAGTTCTAAATCCATTCTCAAATTCCACTCAACATTCACATGATGAGATGGATTCTCTCTGTACTTTGGATTACAGTTGAACTTCTGTGTTATTATCACCTATCACTCAAAAGACCCCAGTGCCTCTTGACAGTCACTAGGTAAGAGTCAAACTCCAACCAAGGTACGAGCCCAGGTTAAGAAGTCCTTAGTAACCATGGAGATTTAGTGGTTCATTTTGTTTGTTTTGCTTTGTTTTTCTACTTTTGAGTTATTATATCCATGTGCTTGTCTTTTGTATGACTGGCAACTAAATAAAACACAGTAAGCTCAATTTGCCCTAGAATGGGGTAGATTTTTTAATTTTTTAAAAAGATTTATTTATGCATACAAGTTGTGGTACAGGCCAGAGGCATGGGGTGGAGAGGGGGTTCACCAGAGACAGAGTGGGAAGCAGAACAGACAGATCGACAGAAATACACTGCTGTGGGGAGCAGCGGGCGAGGCAGGAGAGGTCTGCCACGCCATGTGGGATTCTCCCCGGCCGGGAGTCGAACTCGCGTTGCCGCTGCCAACAGCTGCACAGTGCAGCGCTTAACCGCTGTTCCACCAGGGGGACCCAATTTTTAAATTTTTAAGTTAAGTAATATTTGGATACCCTCAGAATGTGCAACTCACCCATCATCCACCACCATTGTCCACTGAATAGGGTAGATTTTGGCAAAAAGTTTGGCCTCCATGTTGAATAGTCTTCTAATTTGTCTTTCTTAGAATAATTGCAAGGTTCGTATCCTTTTCTCTTATGTATCTATGGTGATCTGCTGTAGGGCCCGTGGGAAAACAGGGTTTTCTCAGAGTTTCTCAGAGTGTTTTTCACCATGACCTTCCAGCACAGGTGGCCTAGCAGATAACGTGTAGCCTTGAGTTGTGGTCTGCATACACAGAAAGCAGAAAATAATAATGTAACCTTGATGTATAGTTCCCATGAGCGAAACATACTACTGTCAACTAGGCCTCAACTTGGCCCTGTTTGAGCTTTGTCTATAAATCATATAAAAGCTAATAGGGCTTCTATGGGGCAGGGGGTCACTCACTGGCCTCTCATGAGGTCCGCTCACTGCCCACTCTCTGGCCATGGGGCCACTGCTGTGGCTGGAGCCTAGGGGCGCTACTGCTGCTGGGCGCTGCCACTGTGGCTACCTGTGTGTCTCCTGCTGCCTCCTCACAAAGACTTGTTCCTGGCCCCACAGAGGGGCTTCATGACCTGCTTTCTCGTCTGCTGCCACCAAGAACTAGGCAAGCTTGTAGCTGACGCCATAAACTGGGTAATATGACAGTGACATAGTAGGTAGAGTACAAGAACTCTGTGGTAGGAGCCTGGGTTCCCCTTCAAGCTTGGTCACTAATTCACTGTGTGGCTCTGGGCAAGAAATTTCCTCAGCTACAAAACAGTTTCAGTCTGCCAGTGCACGCGTGTACTTCAAAACACGATGACACATCTGGACTTCAAGACTCATTTTCTCATCTGCTGCCATTGAGAACCAGGCAAGCTTGTAGCTGAGGCCCTGCACCTGCTCACCCCAGTTTTCCCAGTGCTGCCCAGTTTTAATACTGAAATCCCACATCCTGACAATCCCTTCAGTCCCAGGCAAGAGAGACATTCATTTGTTCTGGATATATCCGAAATTTATAAACTAATGATAGAGAATAAAAGCTAATATTACTAATAGTGAGTTTCCATCAGAAGTTTTGATATGGATATTTAGGGAGACGAATAGCAGTCATCATTTTTTTGGCTTTCAGCTGTTATTTCAAAGATGAGTTTTGAAAGAGGAAAATTCAATCCAATTCTGATATTACATCATAGGTTGCTGGTAAGATCCCTCGTAGGATGCCATTTATCAGCCAGCAAAGAACTTCAAACAGTAACACAACGGTTAGTAAATCTGACTGTAAATTAAGATCTATACTATAAAGTACTATAAAACCTCTGGCTGCCCAGGCTTCACTCAAGATAAATTAAATCAGAATCATGCAGTGGAGGACCCAGGCAGTGGCGTTTTTTAAAGTACCTGCAATGTTTACAATATGGAGCAAGGCTGAGAACCACTACTGTAACATGACGCTTCCCTCTTCATTGTGAATGTGACTATTTCTGAGGAGATGGAACTTCTAGCTGCCTATTTTGTGTGACTGAAGGGTTCAAGGAGGATGTCTGCTGCCTGTTAGATTTCTAGGGTTTGTTTTGATTTAGTTTTGACTGTTCCTTTGCTTTGTTTCTTTATATTTCACATAGGGGTGAAATCAGTCAGTATTTGTCTTTCTCCTTCACACTTATTTCACTTAGCATAATCCCCTCCGTTTCTATGCATTTTTTTGCAAATGGAAATTTTCATTTTTTATAGCTAAGTACTACTCCACTGCATGTACACACACACACACACACACACACACACACACACACACCTGTTGGAAACACCTGGTTTAAGCCTTATTAGTCAAGACCTGGTGCTCACTTAACAGCTAGGTAAGAGCACAATATGTATTAAGGAGGTGGGGCAGATACTATGAAAGAAATACCATTTAAGGAATGGAACTGAATAACACTGATTATACCCTGGACCACTGACTTTCCTAATGGAAGAGACAGGTTATTAATCAAGGGTTATACATACAAATAAAGATCAGCCAGGAAACCACATATAACCTTTGGTTTCAAGAACAAAGTCTTTCAGTTGAATTTCTTATGTGTGTTGAAAGGGGTCACCTAAAGTGTATCTTGTAATTGAGTTGTTCCATACCTCTTTACCCCAGAGGCAGTAATCAGATTTCATGAATACCATTGAGTCATCTGTGCTAGTAGACTAAAGGAAAATTCCTTTTTTATCATCTCTGGATGATAAAACTCAACATTCCTAAAATATTTAGCTTAAAGCAGAAAAATTTTTAATCTTTTTCAAATTAATAGAACAAATAAAATTAAAAACAGATATAATAATAGCATATGAACATTTTGATGGATTTGCAACTAAGCAAAATAAAATTCTGGAAGGGTTAAAAAAACAAAAGTTGAGGATTTGTGGACATGGGATGGGGACATTGTATTTTAAAGTGGTTCACTTTTAGGGAAATATTACTGATAATATTAGAAGAGGTAGGTCATAAAATATGCTGTATTCATCTTCAAAATACAGTGGATTCCAAGTAAGCAGTGATTATTTTGGAATATTGGTAGTTCTAAAGAATGTAAATAAATATTTTTGGTGCTTGAATAAGAAATAAAGGGAAGACCAATTTTATATCTAGCCTCAAATAATTTATGTAGTTTCATTGACTTTATCAGGAATGTTGGTTAGTAAGCCTGAAGATAGTAAGGATTTAAAGGGGAAAATAAATGTGCTGGGTCTGTAGAGAGTAAAATGCCAAGTGGGTCTGACTCAACATTCACCACAGGCCAGGAAAGAGATTTTTGCAAAACTCTGGTCCCTGTTGCTCACACATGGCCTAGGTTGTGTGTCAGCCTCACATTCAATAGCTGCATTTGGTTTACAAAGAACAGGGCTCATTTTCTCAGCCTACACTTCTCATTAAGTTTCAAACATTTCCCTAGGATATGAAAATTCCCCTTTCTCTTGCACCATTCTTAGTAAAGCCAACTTGTTCAGACAATACTGAAAGGGCCTGCTCTTTGGTGCCCAGACAGGATGTCCCATTGATATATCTTGCTGGGACAACCCATATACCTTCGTCAGTTGGTGTCTCATACAAATGTCAACTGTTTCTCTCCATACTAAATTAATGGTTTTATATGAAACTGTATGATGTTTCACCATTCACTCAAGAAGAATTTATTGAATATTTAGCCTGCATAAGGTACTGTACTAAAGTCTGGAATAGGAAAAGGGGGGAAGAGGAGAATCTAAAGGAAGTATTGGAGAGATTAAAGAGATGAATAGGCTGTAGTACCTGCCTTTAATAATAACAATTAATATTTACTATTTACTCTATGAAAAGCACTGTGCTAATGACATATGCATTCAAAAATTAAAACTTTACAATACTACTGTATACCTCCTTTAAAAGATGAGAAAACAGACTCAGAGAGTTGAGGCCAAAGTCATACAGCTAGTGATGCGATCAACATTTGTGTCTGTTCTATTGAACTACACAGCCAGAGGGTGTGACCGCTATACTCTAGTGTCTTCAATACCACAGAACCTGATAATGCAAGAAACACACACATGACCTGTAATAACGGCACAGTATGATTAAGTGCTACAAAAGATATAAGCAAACTATTGCAGGAGAACAGATTCATGAGCAATTAATTTCTGGGAAGATTTTATGTAGGGAACAAAAACTGAACTGGGACTTTAATGAAAAGTAGGGTTTTGGTAGGTAGAGAAAAGAAAAAGGGAATTTCAGGCAAAGATGTTAAAGCATGGAATTACAGGTAACTGTAATTAATTTGGGGGGAAAAGAAACCTAATAGAACCCCGAGAAATGAAAAATATGATAATTTAATGTAAAATAAAGCCTCCTTTAACAGATTAAACAGAGAGCCAAAGAGAATTTTAAAATTGGAAAACAGATTAGATATTACCCACTAAAAGAGACAAAGATATGAAAAATGTCTGAACGATATTGAGACATTGGGGATGGCCTAAGAAGGTCTGAAATAAGTCTTAATAAAGTCTGAGAAGGCAAGCGTAGAAAGAGCGGTAAAGGAAGGTATATTCAAAGAGACGAAGTTCTAATAATTTTTGAGATTTAATGAAAATGGGAGATAAAGGGAAAAAATAGTACCTTGAAAAAATAAAAGGGGAGTTCGAGGGGACAAGAGTCAGCTGAAAATGGCTTATTAGGGAGGAAAAAGGAGAATGGAGAGAATCCAATGTCGTGAAAGCAAAGAGGGAGTGTGTTTTAACAAGATCATGGCCAACATCTAAATACTGCAGACAAATCAAGCAAGGTGACAATCAGCTGTCATTTATTGAGTGTCCACTATATGTCAAGCATAGTGCTAGGTGAACACACAAATTTTTTGTACTCAAAATTAACGAAGAAATGTAAATAATAGGATACTATTCAATGCGATTAAGGGTATAAAGCACATGAATAAGGTGCGTGGTGGGCAGAAGGGACAATACTTGTGTGTGATGGCCTTTCTAATGAGCTGTCCTCAGCCATATGTCTCATTGTTAATTTCTAAGAATTTTGAGTAGATATTTATCTTTCATCAAAATATCCCCTTTAAAATGCAAATTGCCAGTTCTTTCTATTTATTTACATCCTCTTGAGGCATGTCATCGTCAAGAAAATTCCACTATCTGGTTTGAGCATGCATGGTAGGACTTTAAATAACATTTACTTACTATTCCCTGCGTCTGGGCCAAACAATACAAGCTTCTTTCTCCTTCCCACTTTCCCTGCTCTCAATTAAGTTTAAGATTTCATCACATTCACCTGGGCTTTTCATATTTTCCGTACTTCAGTCTGATCATAATATTTCCAGTTCTAACCCTCAATCATCTTAATACAACTCTATTTCTAGTGCTATGACTTCATAGTAGAGACATTCAATAAATAAGAGTTGAAATGAAAGACTGTTCAAAAGGAAATTAAACAGAAGTATATCCCCATTGTGATGTAAATTATTTCATTTTCCAACTCAATGAAAGCAGGTATCATTTGAAGATCTATTATATCTATTTGGTTGTTTGTGTTCTGCCCAACTTTATTCCAAAAAATACTGTACTCACTGACTAAGTATGTGTGCACGTGTGTGTGTATGTAAAGAGAACTTATGTTCTCATTGTAAGTTTATACTTAATTCAAGAAGGATTTACTGAATATCTACTATGTGTAAGGGTCTGCTTTTTATTGTAGAAAATTGTATAGCAATTTATCATCTTTCAACAAGGGCAGAATATAATGCAGTTGTTCCTCTATTTACAATGGAATTATGTCCTAATAAATGCATCCTAAGTTGACAATATCACAAAGAGAAAATGCATTTAATATACATAACTACAGATCATAGCTTAGCTTAGCCTACCTTAAATGTGCTCAGAACACTCACATTAGCCCACAGTTGGGCAATTATCTTGGGTTTCAGCTCAAAAATAATTGCTTCCTCTCTCACCAGAAGCAGGACACAAAGATGTGCATGTCGTAGCCATGATGGGATGTGAAAACACAAAACATAATATCCAAAAACGCTAATAACACAGTACATCGTAGACTATTGGTTGTTCCCCCCAATTAAAGAGTCCAGTGTCTTTCGTGACCAGGCCTGTCTAGTGTTCCCACTGTGCTCATTTATCTACCAGGAGCAGCATGGAGGACGTGTGGCCTTGGTGCAAAAGCAGCGAGGCAGCAGTATCATCACCCTCCCAGCATTCAGAGATCTGAGACCCATATTCTCCTGGCCGCCATGCCTGCCAACTCCAGCATTGTCAAAGAAGCTTCTGTTGAGATTCATGTTTTCCCCATAGTCTAGCTTGTGGAGTCTGTTTTCACCTCCATCCTTATCACTAAGACCTGCCTTACTCCCTTATTCTATAAACTTGGTCATGTATTTCCCGGGGATTGTCATTTACTTTGCTCTCCAATTCCTTCCATTGATTGGGAATCTCACCCTGATACAGAGCCTTCACCTCTAGCTCCCAGACCCAAGGAACGGATGTCTCTTAGCCCAGCCATCCACCTGCCTGTTGCTTGCCATCACCATAAGATATTTTTAAAGATCAAATTCGTTAGCTTATCATGGTCTCCTGGCTTTCTGGAATCCCGGAAGTCAAATATGTAAAGAAGCTCTGTCAGGCATCTGTGTTGCTTTAGTGTGATGTACCTACTCCTCTGGGGTAAATACATCGTTATCCCATTGCTCTAGAGTTAATTTAAGAGGGTGCATAACCTACCCGAGGTTCCACAACAAATAAATGTCAAGTCTGGGTTTTAAACCAGGACTGTCTTAGTTTAAAGTGTACTTTCTCAAACTCCACCTGACGCTGACTTTCCTTCATAGAAGAGGTCACACTGTATTATAACCATCAGTTTACTTATGCATTCATCTACTCCCTCAAGACGAGAGCTTCCTGAAGGTGGGACAAAGGCGCTGATTTCTAATAGGCATTTAAGAGGTTTTCCTGGAAAAAAATAATAAAGTGAGGAATAAATTGACAAATGAGCCTTTAACGACCAAGTCATAGTTATTCCAGTCCAATGCCCAGTTCTGCAGTTTCGTGGGGCTTTGCAGCTCTCGGAGGTTCTGATCCTATGACTCCATGTGTCTCCCAATGCAACCACTTAATAATGACCCCAGAACATCCAGGACAGCACTAAGTTCATTTACCCCAAACTCGGAGCAACTTACTGAACCAACAAAGGATTTGAACAGTTGAAGCTCTAGAAATGTGAGAAAGATGATGATTTCTGCTGAACAAAGAAGAAAAAGCCAAACCAGGGGAATTCTAGGGCATGTTTCATCTTGCTGAGTCGGGGGCTGTGCAAGGAGAGAAGGGAGTCACACTGCCTATAGGCACCTCCAGTGTCTCCAGACAGAAAAGGAAATGACAGCAGCTTTTGACAAGAACACAAGGACAAAGAAAGATCTTAGTGAGAAGCAGGTAAATTGGGCTCAGGAACCCTGTAATGACTGAGAGCTGGCAAGGATCCTGTCTGGCAGCCCACCTCTCCCTCACAGTGGAGCTCAATGGATTCCACATTACTCCCTTCCTCTGGACCTTCACGTGTAACACGGGCTTGGATTGAGCTAAAAGATGAAGGGTCTTTTGTTCTGCAACACTCTCTTCTACACAGGCTACTTAGCCCTACAAAGCATTGATAACCTAATAGGAAAACAAGGCCTTGGTTCTGTGTATCTTTATAGTTCGTGAAAACAATATGGAAACCCGTAGAAAACCCTGCGTATTTAAAATCTGCCTTTCTATTTGCCCATCGCAGCTTTAGCAACACAAATAAACCACATGATAAAGAAACCTTTGAGATATTATTGAGGAAATATTGGGTTGTCAGAAAAGCCATGACATATTTTTTCTGTTTTTCAAGCAATAATGTGTCATGACTTCTCCAACAGCCCAATATTATACAGAACGCTCTCATTCTGATGAGTATGATACAGTAATGACTTAGAAATAAAGCACAGGGCCTCCCTGGTGGCACAGTGGTTGGGTGCTGCGCTGTGGAGCTGTCGGTAGCGGCAACGCGAGTCCAATGCCTGGCTGGGGAGACTCCCACATGGCGCAGCAGCGCTCTCCTGCCTCGCCCGCTGCTCCGCTCAGCAGTGTGTTTCCATCGATCTGCCTGTTCTGCTCCCCACTCTGTCTCTGGTGAACCCTCTCTCCACCCCACACTTCTGGCCTGCACCCCAGCTTGTATGCATAAATAAATAAATCTTTAAAAAAAAAGAAAAGAAATAAAGTACACTTTTTTAAGTAAAAGTTGTATCTATTTAGGGTATACAACATGATGCTGTGGTGTATATATTATATATATTATATATATGTATATATATATGTGCATATACGCACACACATAATGCGGTGATTGCTACAGTCAAGCTAATTAGGAGAACACGGTTCTGCGTCTGATAGCTCTGTATTCAGAATAGCAACTTTGCTACTTTCTGGCTCTGGAACGCTAGGCAAGCCACTCAATCTCCCCAAACCTCAATCTACTCCTATCTAAAATGGGGTTGGGACAGATATTGTGATAATGTATGTTAAGTGTCTAGCCGGGTCCTGGCACATAGCGGGTACTTCATCGATATTTGTTAAAAGAATTTAAGTATGATTGCAGAGTTCTCTGGCATATGGACCACACCCGGAGTGGATCCTGCTTCAGTGGAAACCAAGCTTTTTCTCCTCTGTATTCTGAAGAACTCTGAGAATTAATTGGGTAGTCAGTCAACATTCACTATGGGGGCAACATTCATGGGGAGGGAAAGTGGGGAGCAAATAAAGATGAAATATCAGATGTGTTCTCCAGGATATTTCAAAAGGCTCTAACTGCAAAGCAAGGCTTTCTTATATCTTAAGACTGTCTCTTTGCCATTTTTTCTACTTGCGCTGCTACCACAGTCTCTCTTTCCCAGACTTGCTCCCCATCTGGAAAACAGCAGTAGACATCTTGTGTTTTGCAAAACAATTCTACTTTAGTGGTAAGAACTTCTTAGGGCATGACTCTTAGTATATGCGATTATAGATTCAGAAAACTAGACAAAATAATTGAATTTACTGTAATAAGATCTTATTTATTGTCTGCTTACAAAGTGTCAGACTCTGTGCTAAGTTCTTTACATATATTATTCCCTCTAATCTTCACATCACCAGTTTATGTATGAGGACATTTAGGCTTAGGGAGAGAACTTTTCTAACGACCTCACGTGAGTAGGAATTGGAGCCAAGATTCACATTCATGGAGGGAGGTCTGACTTCAACTTCGTGCCCTTTTTTTTTTTAGCCTTTTGTTACTATTGAAAATGTTCAGACATAAACAAAAGTAGATAAGGAGGTATAATGAATTCCCAGTGTCCATCAACCCAGCCTTATTAATTACCAACTTGTGGTCGATCTTGTTTCATCTGTACCCCCATCCCACCCATCCAACACACACACACACACACACACGCACACGCACACGCACACGCACACGCACGCACACACGCACATGCACAGCAAGAATTTAATCTTTCCTTGTGTAAATATTTCACTGTACATCTTCAAAAGAAATGTCTTTTTAAAAACACTTACAACAATCGTCTTAGTATTACTCGTTTTTTAGTATCATCAAATGTCCAGTCTGTGTTCATATTTCCCTAATTGTCTCAATTTTTTTCCTACAGTAAGTTATTTGAGTCATAATCCAAACAAGGTCCCTATCATATTATGGTATTTCACTACTATGTCTCTTAAGTCTTTTAATCTATATGTTTCTCCTCTCTCTCTTTGTCTTACCAGTTGTAAAAAGAACTTGAAAACCTGTGCTTTTAGCCACATAATGGAATGTCTTATATCCATCTTAAGAGTTGTGGATTTGGAGGAATGGTCTCCTCTCAGACATATTTCTTGCTTTTCAATATGACTCCTTATTTTCTTGTAAAATAGAAGGTTATGAAACATTAAAAGTGGATCTTACAAATGTCTCAATATTCATTGAAAACTTTGAACACTCAAAACCCACTTGTTTTTTAGGTGCTTTTTAAATGATATGGGTTGAGAGCAAAGAAGCAAGCTCTCCAAAAATATCTCCTGTTCCACCTCCAACAGAGCCTGAAATTCCATCAATAAAGATGTCAGTAAAGTCTGGTGTTTAAGCATCATAAATATCCCTTCCCAGTCACTAACACTTTCAAAAGTTGGGCTTTGGCACCTGAAATAGGTAGGTAAATACAGGTACAAGGAAGGGAAGGAGAGCCTGAGGAGATCTGGCTCAGCTATCGCCCTGAAATGACTTGAAGCAAAGTAGACTGTGGGAGAGGCGGAGGGAAACCTGAGGAACCAGGCACCTATTCAGGAGCTGGAGCGCCCACCGTGGGCGTGATGAGGATCAACTTCGAAGTTTTGCTGTTGGTTTGTCGTGATTATCAGTCTCGATGATATTACAAATATTTAAGAAACGCTTTGATATATTGGGGAGACTGAAGTTCTCATCCTTGGCTAAATGAAGGGACTTGAGGGCCACGCTGACCAGCAGTGGGGAACCACAGCGGGCAGGGAGGACTCAGATGAGAACTGCATGTCTGCACTGTCAGGAGCCAGAGCAGCTGCTAGGGGTGTTGTTTCTCTCACTGGTGCTGTCTCAGCTCTGGCCATCCGGATGCATATGAACGGACGGAGCGTGCCCAAGGAAGTTGGCAGGCACCAAGGCGGCCACACCCGGAGGGACTCTCCCATGCTGATGCAACCTGGGCAACCACTGGAAGAGCTCAAGGCAGCGACTCTTTACCAAGCAATGCAGAACTCTCTCGTGCTTTTTAACAACTACTCTTGCCTGCTGGCTGGACCGGAGCCCTACCAGAAACATCTCTGCTTTTCTCAAAAAGAGGCTAACAGTGCCATGTTCTGCAAAAAGCTGCTAAATCCTGCCTTCACCACCCACCTGAGCAAATGACTTAACCCCTTTGAGCCTCAGTTTCACCATCAGTAAAATGGGAATAAAATTTTATACTGTCTACCTCACAGGACTTGTGTTAAACAAGAACAAGTATGTGCAATTATTATATAACCAGTCACACCTTAGACTTGCAAGGCATTATGATATATATGATATATCAATATATTATTAATAATACAAATAATGTACAAAGGGAGCCAATAATTTTTTAATTTCCTTTTTTTATTTTTTGGGCAAAACATCGTGGTAATTAAATCACTTTAGGAAAATTTCTGAACAAACATGAAGTCAGCACAGCAACCAGGCCAAGATAGAAACAAAAGTACAAACACGGAAAGGCATTGACTTTGAAAAGTCTAACCTGGTCCCAGAGTCTTGAAGATCATGTTTTCCCATTGTAATGCATTTAGCTTGAACAACATGGCTGAACTTTCCCACTCTTACCAGAGCTTCCCTGGGCCAGAAACCAAAGCAAGTCAGTTCTGAGGCTGAGATTCAAATAAACATATCACAGGACAGCTGCAAACTGGAAAGCAAATGAGACAGCTACTGGCGTAACCCAACTAATAAAGGTCCCCCTCACCCCCCACTCCAATGCCCTAGAGGACAAGAGTGGGGAAGCCGCTTCCTTTTTGGAAAACAGAGGCTGGACAACAACTGGCAGGCGGAAACTCTGTTTATGACTCCCATGAACTGCTTTTGCCGAGTAGTCACTGATTAAGGAGGAGAGGAATTCTTTAAAAAACTCAAGAATGTTGCTTTTGTTGTTTTCGACAAGGCTGTTACACATAATGATAATTTTTCAAAATGAACACTGAGATTTACATTCTTTCCATAAACAAGACCCATGCCCCAACCATTTTTGTAAAAGAACTGGAAGAGATTTCAGAGATCTTTAACAGGAGGAGATAGCTGCTATGGGATCAAGAGACCAGAGTTAACAATGGTTTCCAATTCCCTTCCCTGTCTGCACTATTTCCTCAGGTTCCCAGGGGAAGGAGAGCTTGAGGTATCAAGAGAAGGACCAGCTGTGGAAATGGTCTTAGTCAGGGCTCTGGAGACTCTAATTAGTTATTTTACCCCTACTTACTAGAGTACACAAATCAATAGTAACCTGATAGAAGATACACAAATTCTCCCGTCTTTAAAGCTTTTCAAAGGAGAGGATATAGTCATTGGTACTTGATCAGCTTGGTGAGATAGAGTTTCATGGATTTTAGAACTGGGATGGGGCAGTAGGAATTTTGTCCAATCCCTCTCTTTTTATAGATAAGACAAGGGAATTGATGAGCCTAAATTTACACAGTGAATGAATGGATAACTCTTGCTCACCTAAGCTGCACTATTCTGGGGTTAAGGTGTGCAATAGACAATCAATGTCCATGGTATCTTCTTCCTCTACCAAACCCCCAATTCCTCACCATTCACACTTTCTTTTCTGCTATAGTGTTCCCATGCACTCTCCTGTCCACTGTCCGGTGACTTCTTACTAGCACCCATTCCATTGGGGAAGGTGGAGCTAAGGGGGAGGGGACTCAGTGGACTATGAGAGGAGATTATTGGTGTTTTGGTGGTAAGCATGATGTGATAACATAACTCTGTAGAGTTCTGAATCTATACCCCTAAAACATATATAGTGTAAATCAATGTTACCTCAGTAAACATAATTTTAAAAATATCACCCATATCAACTCTGCTAGTTTTTCCACCAGCGTACCTACTGAATTTTTCTAAGAGGAAAGAGGTTTATTGCCCACTGGTGTTGCCAGTGCTTTATCAGATTCTTCAAAGGTGCATGATTCTTATAGTTTAGAATACTATCCTAACCATTTTTACAATAAGTACACAGTTCAGCAGTGTTAAGTATGTTGATATTGTTGTGCAACAGATCTCCAAAATGTTGACATCTCTCCAAGCTGAACTCTAACCCATTAAATAGCAGCTCCCCATTTCCCACTTTTCCTAGCCCCTGTTAACCAACATTCTAATTTCTCTTTCTATTAATTTGACTAGTCTTCATATCTCTTATATGTGGGATTATACATTATGTGTCTCTTTTGTGATTGGCTTATTTCACTTAGCTTATTGTCCTAAAGATGTATCAGTGCTATAATATGTGGTAGGATTTCCTTCCTTCATAATATTCCATTTTAGGCATCCAGTCACGTGTTGCTTAAAAACGATTCAGTGAACAAAGGACCATCTATTTGATGATGGTCCCAATAAGTTACATCATGTAGTTTAGATACATAGTAAACAGCAGCCATCTAGGTTTGTGAATTACACTGTGACATTCATACAATGGTGAAATTGCTTGAAAATGCATTTCTCAAAACATTTCTGTCATTAAGTGACATGTGACTATATATCATGTTTTACTTACCCACTCACCAATGCATGGACATTTCGGTTGCTCCTATCACATGGCTATTGTGAATTGCTGCTATAAACGTGGGTGTGCAACTATCTCTTAAAGACTGTTTTCAAAAAAAAAGACTGTTTTCAATTCTTTTGGAACCATATCTAGAAGTCAAGCTACTGGATCATATGGCAGTTCTAATTTTAATTATTTGAGGAAAAACCATACAGTTTTCCATAGTTGTTTTACCATTTTACAATCTCAAGGATTCCATTATGTCATTGTGGTTTTGGTTTGTATTTATCTAGTGATTAGTGATGTTGTATATCTTTTCATTTATTTACTGACCATTTGTACATTATCTCTGGATAATTATCTATTCAAGTCCTCTGTTCATTTTTTAATAAGTTATTTTTTGCTGTTGTTGATCTGTTGGAGTTTCTCACAAATCGTGGATATTAATCCCTTATCAGATACATCAATATGATTTACAAATAATTTCTCCTGTTCCATAGATTGGCTTTTCACTTTGTTAATTATGTCCTTTTATGCACAGGCATGTTTTAGTTTGTTCTAGCTGCATTTGTCATTTTTTGTTGTTGTTGTTGCCTGTGCTTTCAGTGTCATAACCAAGAAATTGTTGTCAATTCCAAAGTCATAAAACTTCCACGTATGTTTTCTTCTAATATGGCTTTTAATACTTTTAAAACACTGGAAAAAATCTAAAGAAGAAAAATATTTGAAATTTACATGAAATTCTAATTTCAATGTCATAAATAAAGTTTTATGAGAACACAGCCATTCTCATTCATTTATACATTGGGTTCTAACAGCAGAGTTGAGTAGTTGCAACAGAGATCAAATGTGGTTCTCTCATCTCTTCACATTGCTGCTTAATGTACTATAAATCACAGTGACACATTTATAACTTCACAGCATTTAAAGTGCCATGCTTATCTGCACACAGTGAACTTTAAAAAAAATTAGCAATGCATACTCATCATGTTAAAATAAGAAAAAGAAAGTGAACTTTGATTGCCCTGACTTTAAGGCAACTGGACTGTGGGTTATTTGGTTAGCTAATCAGATTGAGTATTAGTCAGTTTGGCTGCCATAACAAAACACTAAAGGCTGTGTGGCTTAAACAACAGAAATTAATTTCTCACATTTCTAGAAGCTGGAAGGTCCAGGACCACTTTCACTGGTATCAACAGGGTAGGTATCTGGTACAAAATCTCTCCATAGGCTGCAGGTGGCTGCCTTCTCACTAAATCCTCACACGGCCTCTCCTCTGCTCACGCATGTTGGGACCTCTCCTTATAAGGCCACTAATCTTAAAGGATTCAGACCTCACCTTTATGACTTCATTTAACTGTAATTGCTTCCTAAAGGTCCTATCTCCAAATAAAATCACATTATGGGTTAGAGATTCAATGTGTGAGTTCCGGGGCAACACAATACCATCTATAGCAGACTGGAAAGTATTGTGTTTATCATGCATCGACACTGTAGCCATGCTGAAAGAACACTACTTACATCAACATTCCCAGTCTGAGCCTGCACCACAATGTTCCCAACTCATAGGAAAACAAGGATAAGACAAACCAGAAAACTGAAAAAGGAATATTTCATCACAGAATATCTTCCCAAAACTGAAAAATGAAAATTCGTTTACAAGTGTTTCGTTTCTTAGCCAAGCAAAGAAACCACTTAGTGATGGTGGGCTAATTAAATGATGTTTGATTGCAGCAGCTAAAGAAATATGTCCAGAGAAAAAAAAAACTTGCTTAAAACTATGAGCCTTTTGGTGAGAACAGTTGCTCAAAAAGCTGAAGACAGTGGGAACAACATTAATAGTCAATTAAAAAACAAGCAAATGATTTGGAGTGGTTTTCCTTGGTTCTTGATGAGTTGACAGATGTTAGAAATACCACTTATGTTGTTTATTTGCAGAGGCAACACTAACTTTGAAGTGATTGAAGAATTAGCCCCTACGAATAGTCTGTGTGGAACAGCTACAAGAGAGAGTAATTTCAAATAAGTTGAGAAAACACTAATTCAGTACAACTTGCAGTAGAATATGCTAAGATGCGTTACAACTAATGGTAAAAATATGTGTGGAACAGAAAAAGGCTTAGTTGAACAAATTTACAAAACTTGAGAAAATGTGTTTATAACATGATTATTCATTACATTACCATTGTGAGCTACTTTGCAGAAAATATTTGAGTGTATCATGTGTGTATCATGTATAAACCAGTAGTGTTGGTGGGGAGCTTCATGCACTCTCCTGGACTTAGCCATTGAGATTTCTGTGATTTAAAAAAATACAGAAACTGAACAACCTGACTTTCCCTGTGATACCAAGTTCAATGGCTTAGCAGTGTTAAGCCTTTGTTCATTATTTTTTCAGTTCAGGTCCAAGATTGGAATTTCTCTGAATGAGAAGGTCCACCCCTCAATCACTATTACTGAACACTGAAAGTGTTCTTCTCCCTCTTGTTATATAAACATCTACATAATTTCCCTGCTTTTACATTTTGATGCGCAAAGCCCTAAATATTGACTCTTTGGCCATTTACCAAAAAAGCTTGCCTGCCTTTATCATAGGCATTTGAGTGATAGTCAACTGTGTCTTACTGAAAACATTTATCCCTGTAAAATGAAAACTAGTGTGTGTGGCAAAGCTCCTCAGTCCTGTTCCACTTTGGGACTCCCTGGTCATTGTCAGCACTACTTTCTATGGGCCCTAAGGTGGGAACAGCTATTGGCCCATTACTTTAAGATTTTGAACCTCTGTGTCACAGGAACCTACTACCAGTACAAAAGTCTTCTTCTGTTTTATTCCCAGGAGGTCTCATGGGTACTAATTTAAATAGGATTATTGGTTATCAACTTGTAGGATCCATATTTTCTAAGACTACGTCTGTGGTTCAGGGCCCTTCATAGAGAGACAGCCACACCTTTGTCATGCAAGTTAGAGAGCTTCTGCTACTTTCACCTGTTTCTTCCTATATTGATTTGCCTGCTGTAAAGAGTCTCCATAAAGATATCACCCAGTGATGAACTGAAATAGACAATTGTCTAGAGAGCTATTATTTTGTAGCCTACAGTTATATCTGTCTTTGTTTGTAAGAGCAGTAATTTGGAAATTGCAGAGGTGCTGACTTATTGAATACTCTTTGGGGGAGTATCAACTTACTAATTCAGTAGTAACAAGTACATAACGATGCTACTGTAAGACCTCTTTGGTGAAAATTATTTTTAGTGGACTTAGAAAAGGGCCAGTAATCTGCTTTTATAAGCTTTAGTAGCTTGAAATGACTTAAACGTTGGCTGCCTATATGGCAAACATTTTCACATTGCTACTGCTTATATAATGCTTACATACCCTTACTCTAATATTTGTATTCCCAGCTAAAAGATAGAAATAAGTGCTACAAAATAAAAATTAAAACAAAACATGAAATTTAGAAATAATTTGTGGCCAGGAAATAAAAGACAGATAATTAGTCTCCAGGGTACATATTATTGTTATTGAAAAAACAAAAACAGAAAATTTTCACAACAAAAATTTAGGTTTTTTTTTTCTTTTGCAAAACACAGACTCTGACAGAGGATTTATGACTTAGTATTGGCAGGGATAGTTGTTTATTTTTATTAGCCTTCTAGATTGGCCATTAAACTGACCTTTAATGGGGTCAGTCATTTCAAATTACCCAAGCTTTTTGACAAATAAAATTTCACTCCCTAACTCAGCCTCCACAACCCTTTTCAATGGAACACCTGTTTCATTAAATGATGTTTTATTTTTGTATTCTTCAAATGAGCTCTCCCGTTTTTTTTAATTACAAATGACCCACCAGCATCCATGTTGACATCTAGATAAAGGGAGTTTGTCTTCCAGAAAACCTAAGTGAAGTTAAATATGTGACGAGTCCGCCATCCTACCAATACCAGCAGGTGAGTGCTCTCTTTGGGCTATGCACATAGTATCTTTAGCCAGAAACACCCCAAATTCTTAATGGAATGGTTATTCTGATGACACTGAGACTTTAAAGTCTTCACAACCTAATTGATCCACAAATATATGTATAAGGAAAGGATAATTAAGAACTAAATTGAGTCATATAATTTTTTAAGAGTTTATAAGGCAAAAATCAATTTAAATTGGACAGTGCCAAACTGGAAGTGGTTAAGAGCACTTGATCCACAAGCACTAAGGAGAAGACTCTTCTAGAGAAAGCGCAGAAGCAAAGAAGTCATTTGATTGGCTATAGCTTAAATAGTTGCCTTATTTGTAAAAGTCTAGTGGCTATTTGTGACAGATTGTCCTTAGGCTTTGATTTCTTTTCTTTCTTTCTTTTTTTTTTTTGAAAAGAAAAAGATGTATTGCATAATAATCAGATGTATTGAAATAATAATCAATATACTTAATGTAGTATATAGTTACATTAAAGGATTCTTAACCTTATTCATCAGTAAGAAAAATTCAAAATAAAACTATTTTGACATACAAGTATCATGCTTCTAAGACCCAAACTTGGTTAGCACACTGGGATGATGACTGTGGCAGCTAAGGAGGTGGCCTTCTCTGGTCTCCCTTCAAGGCTTTGATTTCTTAACCCTGGGGTATGTACAGGCTTGTTTGGGTTTGCTTACTTGGGCTGCTAAAGTATTAGAATGACTTCAGTCTAATACCTTCTTGTTTAGTTAATTTATAATAAATGGTAATAAATGTATCCTTTATGGTTTTCTAGCTTTTTATAAAGACTTTCAAGTCAAAATGTAACCACCATGTGAAGATTTTAGTCACCTTTGTCCAAAACATCTTTTTTAAAAAGTACATTTCTTTCTTTTTTTAAAGAATTTTATTTACTTATGTATACAAGCTGGGGTACAGGCCAGCGGCGTGGGGCGGCGAGAGGGTTCACCAGAGACAGAGTGGGGAGCAGAACAGGCAGATCAGAAATACACTGCTGAGGGGAGCAGCGGGCGAGGCAGGAGAGGTCTGCCGCACCATGTGGGATTCTCCCCTGCTGGGCGTCGAACCGGCATCGCTCACGGCTCAACCGCTGCACCACCGGGGAGGCCCCCTTAAAAAGTACATTTCTTGATGTAAGTCACACAGATGGGGTGGGCTTGGCACACCTCTGGCTGGGTGAACTCTATCCAAAAATAGAGCCAAATTTCTTCAGCCCAGTTTTCCTCAGCATACCACATCAATTTAAAAGCAAAGCAATGGTTCAGTCAATATTTCCTTGGTTTTGAAGTGTCCCTCCATAGTTTTTAAGTGTAGTAATGGCCTCTACCTAAAATCATGACATTCTTTTTTGCTGACAATATCTAAGTGGGAACTAGTCGTGTATGAACTTCCTATAGCAGCTGTAACAAATTATCACAAACTCAGTGACTTAAAACATGCGCATTTATTCTGTTAACAGTTGGGGAGACCACAGGTCCAAATCACTTTACTGGATTGAAATCAAGGCTTCTGCAGAGCCGTGCTCCCTGGAAGTTCTAGAAGAGAATCTATTCTATTTCCTTGCTTTTTCTAGCTTCTAGAGCTGTGTTCCTTACAGTGTATCCACTTCTGTCATCTGCAATGACTGTAGCATAGCATCTTCAAAGCTCTCTCTTTCTGATCAAGTTGTAAGAATGCATGTGATAGTATCTAGTGCTCTCCTAGGTAATCTAGGTTAGCGTCCCCATCTCAAAGTCCTTAACATAATCCCCTGCACAGTCTCTTATGCCATAGTAGGTAACATGTACAGGTTCCAGTGATTAGGGCCTAGATATTGTCAGGGCCATTATTTAGCCTACTGCAGACTCCACATTTGCAATTCAGCAGTTAGTTTACAACCTGTAGGCCTCAGATGACTAACTGACTGTGGAATTATTTCTAGGGCTCCAAAAAAGGCATTTAAATAAATAAAATGATCATGTATAATTACTACCATTTACAATTTATGTACAAGCAATTGCTATTTATAAAATACAAATTCATTTCATGAAGAGTTATGGGGCTTACTTCAGATAAATTATTTCTAAATAAAATATTTTTGGCATAGCATTCATCCATGTTCAACAAAACTATCCTTACAAAATGATAATTCATGACTTTATAAACACAGAAAATATATGTTATAAATAGTGTATATAAAGCGTATGCTATGTAATAGGAAGT
This sequence comes from Scalopus aquaticus, assembly GCA_004024925.1. NCBI lineage: Eukaryota > Metazoa > Chordata > Mammalia > Eulipotyphla > Talpidae > Scalopus > Scalopus aquaticus. Next base: position 66,289 of record PVIJ01004718.1, on the reverse strand, counting down.
TTAATAAATATCAGCAATCATGTTATTGTGCTAACTGGAAGTGTTCCAACACTCCCCAGTATATTAAAAGTAGGCACTTCTCACTTTGTAGGAGAAAGGGAGCAAAGGGATGGAATTCAATCACTCTGTGTTTGGCTCATAATTTTCCTTTATAAAACTTGGATACCTGTTACTGCTAGACTGTTAGTGAATTCTAATAGAGGACAGAACAAGAAGCCAAAGAATATTAGGGGAAACCTGGAAATCAGCCACTTGTGTTTAGTTCAAAAGCTTGTCTTGCTTACATGTGCTCAAGGCTGTGCTTTTATATTTTATACTCAAACCACAGTCATTTCTGTGCTAACTAAAATTGTTCTTCATTTATATGAATCAAATGCATCGATATTTAATAGTGCTCTTCAAAGAGCACCATGGCATGGCGGTGTATCAGCATCTCAACAACTTTGGGGGCTGCTAATGGAAGACATCCCCTACTATGAGGATCTTACCTTCCTGATGGGCTGAGATTGTGGTTCTCAACCTTGGCTACACATTAAGCTCTCCTGGAGAAATTTAAAATCCCTTTCTCTAGGCTTTAGCTAAGACCAACTAAATAAGAATTTCTGAGGAGAGGCTTGGGCATCAGTGTTTTTAAAGGGACAAGCGGGAAATTCTGAGAAAATTCACTGGGATCTTTAAAAAATGTGAAGGCAAGATACTCTCCAACTCATTTTTTCTGGATTTTTCCCTCCTGCCACACTCAGGCCTTACCATCTCTACATTAGTGTTCAACACCAAAACAGATTACTGAGGAAAACACATACTTTCTACCTAGAAACGAAGGCATCAAGATGAGCAGAATAAAGAAATACCTAGTAGGAACATGTCCAGGTTAAGAATCTTGGAACCAAAGGGCAACTTTATGGCCTGAATATGCATCTAAGTCACATGTACTAAGTCACAATTCCTATCTACAAGCACTACCCACACACCTCCTGACAATAGAGAACACAACAAAGTAGTCTGCATTTAAGCAACACAAGAAAGTCTTTTGAAAAACTACCAATTTACTTTTCTATAATCACTGCAAAAACTATTTAGTTCTGACAGTTGGAGCAACCTGAAACTTGCTTATCGAGCCTGGGATGTTTGGGCATTGATAACATGTTAGTTCTTTCAACAGCAGGCATATCTTAATGGCTTTGTGGCACCTGATCATGCACTGACTTTGTCAATATTAAGCAACAGAGGGTCCTGGAATTGCGCAATTCGAAAGGAAAGATTAATTGGTATGTAATGAATGTTTATGTACATAGTCCTCACTATGTGCCAGCTACAATTTTAAGTGCTTCATATATACTGATACTATCTTATTTATTCCTTGAAAGAACCTAATGAGGTGGCTACTATTTTTTACCCCATTTTACATATTAGGTCACTGCACGTAGAGAAAGGTTAAGCTACTGAACAAAGATGACAGCTAAGTAAGTCATAGACCTGGAATTTGAATCCAGGTAATCTTGCGCAAGAGTTCCCATGTTTTAAAATATTTTTGTTATAATGATTCTTAATTATAACAGTATTGATAAATTTTCATTGAATTGTTTTCTAGAAAAATTACTACTTAGCCCTTGTATTTCTTTTATCAATTTTTCTTTGCATTGCAATTAAAATACGTAATTTTTTCCATTTTTACTTTTAATTCACTTAAATTCTTTTAATCAGAATCAATTTCTTCATGAGGGTTATAATAAAATTTATTTTTATACACACATGGTTTTACTTTTGTGGCCAATATTTCTACATAGTCCAATTTGCCTGGATCATGTTTCATAGGTCTATATTTTGTAAAATTTTATTCCCCATTTGATTCGCAGTTAATAGCATTTTTCTTCTTGTATTTTTACCCAGTTTCCATTTTGTTTCTTCTGTCTTGATAAGTTTATGCAAGTCTGATTAATCAGGTCAATTATTGCAGTTTTCTTACTGAAAAGATGTGATTCTGAGTTTTTCATCTGCAGTAATTTTATGAGACGGATGTGCTACCCTCTGTGCTAAGGGTATAGGTCTATAATATTTTTAATCAAATACAGTTATCACCTTGGTAAGCTTTATTGTGTACTGATTATTTTTACCAGCAATATTTATTATGAATTGGGTAAAAGGAAAGTTTTATATGTTTGTTGATTCATGTCACTTCATGCTCCCCGAGTGGGCTTAGTGGACATCTAGAAGACCTAGTTTTAGAGACCACTAGAGAGTGATTTCCAAAATCCTAATAAGATCTGGGTCCCCCAAATTCTTCCGCCACTTTTCTTCCTGGCTGAGATGACTTCTTGACATTTATACCTTTGGATTAAGTCTAAAGTATATTTAAAATATAAATTCAGACTGGGATGGCAGTAACTCATATCTTATTGAATGCTCTCCATTTGCCAGACACTTTTTCGTAGATATTCTCATTAAATCTTCTAAAATTAAGTATTATTAACTCAATGTTTGAGTGAGGGAATGGAGAGCAGGTGTTTAGATATTTTATCCACATTCAGGTCTTTTGATAGTAGACTTTTTTCTTCTTGCTATGTTACTGTCCTCTTTCTTGGTTTTTTGCATGCTTGTTTCTAGTAGAAGTATATCTGACCTGCAGGCCAGTGAAAGTGAGAGAATGCTCTAGAGGTCAAAGTTATCAAAGCTCAATAGGCAGGTTACTTGCAAGTTCCTCATGGGTTGAGGCTCATATTCCCAGGTTTGCAGATCAGAAACTCAGTTTATTTGGTGCACCCAAAGTCCTGGGTGACAGCTTCACACACAATATACTTGCAACAGACTGGCATAGGAACCAGTGAGTCATTTATTAATTTACAGCTAGCCCAGAGGGATCACACACATTTGTCATTTGCTCAGGGCATTCCGTCTCAATGGGCAAGTCACTCCGAGAACCAAATTATAGATCGGAAAATTGTTTTGTGAACATAGAGTTAGAACAAAAAAAGGGGGGGGGTTAGAGCTTTAGTTTTCTTTTCATCAAATAAGTATAACTAGATGAATGTACTTCTTTATTGTAGATCTATTTTCTTTCAGTAACTCATAGAAAGGGCCAGAGCCCACTCATCTGTGAACACTTACACATTATTTATTTCCATTCCCTCCCATTTTTATTCCTGTTCTCCTTTTTATGTGATTTACCATGACCGCATGTCATACCAGGGAAGTTCTAGTACAGTTAGATTACAGCTTTTCACAGTTGTCATTCTCCATTCACCCTTGTTTCTTTTTTTTCTAAGATTTATTTTTATTTATATATGCATACAAGGACTGGGGTGTAGGTCAGAGGTACGGGGGTGGGAGGGTTCACCAGAGACAGTGTGGGGAGCAGAAAAGGCAGATCTACTGAAATACACTGCTGAGGGGAGCATTGGGGGATACAGGAGAGGTCTGCTGCACCATGTGGGTCAGCTCCCTGGCCAGGGATGGAACTCAGGCCGCAGAGTCTGCCAATAGCTTGATAGTGCTGAGACTTTAACTCCTGCGCCACCAGGGAGACCCCACCCTTATTTCTTGGTTGACCTTGAGGAAGACTCAAGTCTTTCTGACAAGATTCTAGTAAGCATTCTCCCAAAGAAAACCCCTCCAAGGAGGTCAGGGTCACCTATCATGAATCAATTCTTCTGAGTTTCAATTTTCAAGAGTTGTCTGTTTTTCTAGTGCCCCACCCATCAACTAAACAGAGAAGAGTACATTAATGTTGTTCCAGATGCACTAAGGGAGGGGAGCAGCATAAAACTAACGCTAAATAATGAAGATAAATAACAGAAGCAAAACAAGCTTCACAAATTTCTTAGTCTAGCCTGAGCTCCTACTTTGTTGTTCAGAAACCTGGTTAGCAAATACAGCCATTTCTAGAAATGAATCCTAATTCTTTTCAAATCCCTCAGATGCCAGCCAGGCAAGTAAAGATATTTTCTAATCATCTATTTTTTTTTGGCGGATAAAAGTAATTAATAGCAGTGTGATTCCAACAATAACTGAGTACTTACTTCTGAGACCATGATAGGCACTGAGGACACCGTGCTAGGAACCCAATAAACTCTGGTTGAATTGTCCTGTATATAAGTTTCCCAGAGATGAGAAAGGGAACTATAATTTTGAATCACTTGTCTTAACGAATCAATAGCTTTAAACAGTTGGGCTATGTAGTTATCCCCCTACGCCCTATAAACAAAGGCAGAATATGAATAAGTGAACTGTTTCCCATTTTTTATAGCCTCTTATGCTTATTTGAAGTCAGACCAAGTCTTAGCAAACTAAACCCAAACGTGCAGACAGGTCCTTGAATATATAGATGAAGGTCTGGATCTAATAAGGCCAAGTATTTGGCTTTTTAACTGGTGGAATTTCTCAGGGAAATAAAGGATTTATAGGTCTGAGCAAGTAGCCATATTGAAGCCAGCAGGGTTATGGGCGAGAGGGACAGGTCTTGGTTCCATTGCCTGATGTACTGCTTTTAGGATTTGTCTCAGGGCCCTTCAAAGGGTCTTCAAGAACATTTTCTTTTATTTATTTTTTAAAAAATTTATTTATTCATGCATACATGAACTGGGGTGTAGGCCAGAGTTATGGGGGGCAGTGAGAGAGACTCACCAGAGACAGAGTGGGGAGCAGAACAGGCGGATCTACTGAAGTACACTGCTGAGGGGAGCAGGGGGCGAGGCAGGAGAGATGGCCATGTGGGAAGCTCTCTGGCCGGTAATCGAACTTGTGCTGCAGTGGCTGCCGATAGCTTCATAGTGCTGAGACTTACCTCCTTGCACCACCAGGGAGGCCCTTCCACATTTTAGTTCTGCTCTTCCCTTTAGTGAGCTCAGCCTTGCATTCTTCTGTGCGCGTGCATGTGTGTGAGCATATGAGTATGTGTGTATACATGTGAATGTGTTGGGGGAGGGCTGGGGTTGGGGTGGGGTTGACAAATGAAGAGACAATTTATTGGAGACATTTTAATTGTTTTTCACTCCAAAGTAAGAAAATCCTCCATTTTCTCTGAGGTTATGCTAAGTTCCCACCGCCAGTCTATAACTTCTTTTCCTGTGGTATCTGCCTGCCTCCTCACCCTTTGTTCACTGTCTACAGGCTTGAGTCAGCTTGCAATGTATCCCAAATCAAAGGCTAAAGGGTTAACCAAAAACATATCCCCGAAATACCTAGGCACTTGATGAAATCTTAATCTGATCAGAGGCGACAAGCTTTTCTCCAAAGTCAGATGGAGGCATAGACAGCCCCTCACCACCTCAGATAGCGCCCGCAGCCCGAGGGCAGATGGTTATGCAACAGCTACACCTTGTTTGTCCCAGATGCTGACAGAATCATTTGCTGTTGCTTGGGCAACTGCAAGGTCAGGAACATGCCTGCCTGGAGCCATCTGCATGCACAGATAAATAATTTAGAGTGATTTTATTTTTAAACTAGTTTTCATGCTGATGACTTGTAGAATATCGTCATTAAAAACCATCCCTTTTTTGAAAATTGGTAAATTGACTCTAAATTTTAATTGGAAGTGTCATTGGTCAGGAATATTCAGAGTTTTCTTCTTTTTCTTTTTTTACCTCCAGGTTCATTAAAATAGAATTGACATAGAACATTGTGTACATTTAAGTTGCGCACATGCTGATTTGATACACTGACATACTGCAAAATGATTACCACCATGCACGTCTGTCATGTCACATAATTACCATTTCTTTTTTTGTAGTGAGGAAATGTAATGGTCTCTTAGCAATTTCCAAGTATATAATACAGGATGATTAACTATCATCACCATGCTATACATTAGATCCCCAGAACTTATTTATCTTCTTACTGTATATCTGTATCCTTTAACCACTATCTCTCCGCCTCCCCCTCCTTCCAGTCCAGGCAGTCATCACTTTATTCTCTTTCTAAACACATTCTAAAACTACCTTGTTTCTAACAAAAACCCTGAGGGATGATATGCCCCAGGGGAATGGCGCCACTGTGTGATGTATAACTAAGTCAAGTAACATACTCAACAAGCATTTATTGAATTTACCGTCTGCAAAGTCTTCTGCCAAGTATTCCAAACATCCTTGGCCTTCCCCCTCTGCTCATTCCCTCTGTATTCTTTCTTGAAATGTTATCCAGCTTCCTTCTTATTTATCAGTTGTTTTTGTTTTTTGTTAAGGAACTGGGAGTTAGTCATAGGAAACTTTTGGAATCAGAAAACTTGCATTTTAAATCACAGGTCCACCACTTAATTAGTTGTCTGACCTGGGGAAAAATTACTTATGGTAGGAAAATTCTAAAAATTTTCCCCAAAGATTCCCATCTCCTGACTGTTTAAGCAAACACTAATCTCAGTGAAGCTGTGTAGGGATTTTGCAGATGCAACTAAATTGCTAACCAGTTGAGCTTAAAATAGGGAGATCTGGAGGAAATTTCAGAGGTGATAGATCTCTATGGCCTTGGTGATGATGGTTTCATGGGTGAATGGATGATTCATGGATGAATACTTATCCCCAAACTCATCAAGTTGTATACATTATTTATAGCTTGTTTATATGTCTATCAGATCTCAGTAAAGTGTTTTTTTTTTTTTGAAGAGGAAAACAGTGGAAAGATGGGGCTGAGAGGCTGTCAGAGGAACCCAAAGCATGAGAACTCACCCACTATTGCTGTGTTTGAAGACAGACAAGGGAGTCTCTAGAAGCTGAGAACAGTTATCAGCCAACTTCCAGGAAAGACACGGGAACCTCATGATGGATTTTGCCAGCATCCTGAATGAGCTTGGAAGCAGCTGCATCCTAAAGCCTCCAGAAAGGAGTACAACCCGGCTGATACCGTGATTTCAGTTTGGTTAGAAAGACTCTTACACAGAGAACCAGGTCAGCCATGCTGTGCCCAGACTTCTGGCCTACAGAACTATGAGCTAAAAAATTTGTGATGTTTTAAGTCATTTAAGTTGTTGTAATTTTTTACGGCAGCATTAGAAAACCAATGTATCACCTGAATTTCAGCTTCCTCACTTGTAAAATGGAGATAATACGGATTCAAAATATTCTTGTGAGAATTAGGGAGAATGTATGTAATGCTACTTTAGCACAGCACCTGACACACAATATGCTATTGATAAAAGACAGGCAATATTGCTTCCTACTGCCTCTGCTGCCACGTTGGGCTGATGACTTCACAGTTGCTATCTCAGCCCAGCCCTGTTTCTCAGGGCTCCAAGAGAAGTTGAGTCAGGGAGATTATATAAACTGTAGATAAGAGGTCTTACAAAAGAAAAGTCCTTAGGCTTGACGGTGCACCAACCTTGCTGCACTATTCAGTATATGCATAAGAAAAGTGCTCAGAGGGGCTATGTACTGGCATGTTAACAGTGGTTTTCTCTGGGCAGTAGGACTTTTGCTTTCTTTTTCAGGTTTTTTGATATTTCACAGATTTTCTACAAGAACATGTAATGTTTTACAGTAATAATAACAATAAACTATTTTGAATTTTTAAAAATACCATATATAGCCTTAGAACTACCCTTGTGCAAGGGGACCAAGGAGATGGATCACGGGTGAATATATAAAGAACTACCCTTGTGCAAGATATAAATAAATAAATCATGGTTCTGAGGCTTTCTATTGAGTCTTGGAACAGCTAGTTATATTCATGTTACAAATTTAAGTGTACCTGCAATTGAAACCAGGAATCATGTTGGATGAGCAAAGGGGATAAGAATTGTATCCAGTCAATGGGGGCAACGCCATGCAGTCAGCTATTTCCCACTGGCCTCTGTCAGACCATGAGTGGATTGTTCACAGAAGAAAGCCATCTCTGGTGAACCTCAGAACCCACCTCAACATGCCCTGGGACTTATCAAACTCTCTTTCCTTTTCTTGGGAGCCCATCCTTATTCTTTCTGAACCTTTTATGTATAGGGTGAAGCTGTCCTCTTTTTGTCCTAAGGTGCTGCAATACTGCAAAACTACTGCTGTTATGTCCTCTGGACTCAAAAGTCAATCTTGAGAATTTAGAAGCACAACAAATCCAAGTCCAGTAAATTCCAGATTCCTTTTGCCACTGACTCAAGCTTAAGGTCTTCACTCACTGAAGCTCTAGAACTTGGCACAGTCATCTTGGGTCTTCTCCCTTGGCCAGAGGGGAATCCAGTGTGTTGCCTTCTGAGAACTTCCAGGAACAACCTCATTGCCTACCTCAGAAGCCTAAGGGATGCTTTGAACTGCAACCAACACTTTCTTAGCCAGTTCCCACTGAGAACCCTCCAAATGTGAGCGAGACAGGAGTTTCCTGCCTTATCATATTTATAGTCTCACAAAGGAGATGGTTATGAAATCTGTGTGCCAAAGTAACGAACTAAGCAATTAGTTGCATTCTCCTCTGATGCTTCATGAGAGCAGGGTCAATGTCTGAGTTCATTATTGTATCCCAATGCATGACTCCGAGTGGATGGTCAATAATATGTGCCAAATGAATGAACTGATGGATCAATACAATAATCAAACAAATGCTTAATTGAACACAATTTTGGTAAGTGCTTTACATGAAACTTCGGGGTGCAATAAGAACATGCAAGGAGGGACCCAACTTATTTTAAGTGGTGAGGCAGTCGTGGAGAACTGCCTTAACATAAACACTGGCCTCAGCAAAGGGAAGATTTTTCAGTTCCTTTGAAATTTGGGGCTGATAGAGGGCAATGCTTGCCATGGCAGGCTGGTAAATGCCCAGGAGTAAGTATGAGGGGGCAGAAACATCCTAAATGTAACTATCACACTGTATGTGATGCCCTGGAGCTCTGGGGTACTAGTAATCTGTTCCTCTCCTCCTCAGCTAACCATAGTGTGCTAAGCTTGTATGCTGATATTTGCACATTTTCCCTTTCCATCATCGGCAGTCACTGTCAACCCTGGATCTATCCTTCCAATCTGCTTTTTTACTTTTTGCACAATCAGCCAGTCACAGAGGGCTTAAAGTGACGCTTTTTGCAATCTAGAGAAATAATAGGCTTTTCTGTATATGAATGGGTGCTAGGTGATTGGGTAAGTGGGATATTGCTGTATTCTCTTTTATCCTAAATTGTTTTAATGTGTTTTCCCACTCTTTCATCCCTGCACACTGTCTTGAACTCCATTGAGTATTCTGAGTTCTGTATCTTTTTTTCCTGATTTTCCCTCTTTCCCATGTATATGTGTATCAGAGGTAGAGGGTGATAATGGAAAATAGAAGAAGAACAAAGAAATAAATATTTACAATTATTGCTAAATGCCTAGGAGGACAAAGAATATGCTTTCAAGAAGAATCACTGAATGTTCAGATTATAGCTAAAGCACAAATACTGTGTAGTATCCAACCTAATTCTACATAATAGATTCTTTTCTGAAAGAGGAAGGAAATTTAATTTACCAATTAAACTATTTTCACTGTGTCAATGTTGACTAGCATTTAAAATGCGAGATTGTGGAGAGGGACTGACAGGTTAAACTATGTATATATCAGCTAGCTTTCAGCTCTGACATGCTCTGATTTTTAATCTAGAATATTAAATATGAGTTTTGCCAAGATAAACGTGAAATGCCTAAGGGACCAATGAAAGAAGATGGTGTGTAATCCCTTAGATTTGGAGACAAAAGGCGCAGGCAAGCAGAGTGGGCCCAACACCTGTGAGTATGCGTGTTTATGTGCTTTCCATACTGGCAAGTACTCCTATTTCCCAGAAAGGAACAGACTTCTATCAGCCAGACACCCACTAAAGCCCAGTGTTAAGTACATCTCTATTCAGTGTGTAGAGGTTTTATCCCTCAGAGGACAAAGTGTGTGCCCAGCCTCATGGCAGGAGACAAAGCTTATTCCCACTTGTTCATCTGAACAATTATTAAGCACCATAGTTACCTGAGCAGTTATTATCAATACAAAGCAATCCCAATTAGCCTTTCTTTTCTCTAAAATCGGATGCCCAGTGATTTTTGGTTTTATTTGATTTGCATTTGGTGTTTTACAAAACATGAAAGGTCAGGATTAACAGAATTTTAGAGTAAAGGGCAATTGCATGAAAAGACTTTCATTTTCCCTTTGTGCAAGGCTCCCATGCTCACCAAGGAGAGGTTTTTGCATTTAATTTGTGTGTGTGCCACTTTCTGAATTTGCACCCGAAAATTGTATTATTAAGGGCAATACAAGTTAAAAATGGAGTCTCGAAGGGAATTAACTGTGGCTCTTTGTTTGCCTTTATAGAATTCTAAATCCAGGCTAAAGGGCATTCATCAGTAAGATGGAAGTTAATTTTTTTTTTCTGTATGCCAGTTTTAAGTGACTTTTCTTCTCTTCATTTTCTCTGATTTTAAATAACCTCCTTTCTCCTCTGCTTTCTCTTGCTTAGGATTACTGAGTATTATACCTGCATGCAGCTCCTGTTGATTAAATTCTTGGCTCCCCTCTCCCCCTCTCTGTTTTTCCCTTCTTTTAGCCCCAAAAGGCCAAGATGAAGGAGAGCAATGCATGGAAGTGAACTGCTGAACCTTTGCCTTGTTCACTCTTGATTTATGTGTATAAAAAAAAACTCTGGATTTTTAAAAAAGCAAATCTGGAAATGCTGTTGAGGATAGTCTCTGGCACCAGCATATGCTTCTAAGGCGGCGTTTGGGATGACTTCAGCCCTTTAAAATGTGGCTCTTATGATAGCGCTCACACATGCCTTAGGTCGCTTGAAGGAAATGTCCTCTGATACTCAATAAACAATACAAGCTTTCTCCAATCTCCCATCTCTAGACGCTTCTTGGTCAACAAAGTGTTTACAAAAATGGGCTTCAAGAAGAAGGATGAGTAGCTGGATTGTTGGAAGGAAAAAGACAATTAGTATGTGTGTGGTTCTTTTTTTAATTTTTATTTTAGGAACACACATTAGCAAACTAGACAGCTGTATGTAGGCCATACAGTTGCTCCTTTAACTCTGCAGTATTATCAGAATATGTGAAGGCTCATTTGCCAGTTGGGGAGTGGGCCAAGCAATTCTGAGTGTTTGCTTGGATAACTTCCTTTCCCATGTATTTCTCATTTTCCAAGTGCCATTTGGGCAATTCTGCCAAGCAGTATGAGAAGAAAAAAATAAACAAATAAACAAATAAAAATACGGCAATAATTTTGTGCAACTCTTATTTAGTTAGCCACAAAGTAAACAATTTTGTGTGAGTCGGTTCAGCTTGTACTATTAAGAACACAGGATGGAGGGAAGTCCAACTGCCTAATAAAATAAAAATGGTGAAATAATATAAAACTACTAATCCTAATAAAACATGTAAAATGTCTATTCTTTTAGATCTTAAAAAAATCCTTGCTGTATGGAGACTGATTTAAAATAATGGTTACTTGGGGCCTCCCTGGTGGCGCAGCAGTTAAGCGCTGCGCTGTGGAACTGTCAGCAGCGGTGATGTGAGTTCGACGCCCGGCCGGGGATATTCCCACATGGTGCGGCAGACCTCTCCTGCCTTGCCCGCTGCTCCCCTCAGCAGCGTATTTCCGTCCATCCGCCTGTTCTGCTCCCCATTCTGTCTCTGGTGAATCCTCTCGCCGCCCCAGCCTCTGGCCTGTACCCCAGCTTGTATGCATAAATAAATAAATCTTTTAAAATAAAGTAAAATAAAATAATGGTTACCAAAGGAAAGCCAAGGGCACTAGCATTTATTGAGTTGCTGCTCTGTGCCAAGTGTAAACCTAGGCAGTCTGCATATTTAAATTTATTACAGACACACAAGATTAGCTTCATTTTAAAGACAAGTAAACTCAGGCTAAGAGAAGTGAAGTGCCTTGACCAGAACAGCAGGTCTAGGAAGCACTACAGTTGGGATACCAATCGATGCCTGTCTGTATATATTTTACCTCTTGCATGTTTTTACAACATTGCTCAAGTGTCATTAGATAGCAATTCATCACTTCATTGTTATAATTTGTTCATGTACAAAACATCCAAGACAAGACAGGATGAAAGATTATATATGTCAGGGTTCTAGTTCCTGAGCCGGTTAATGTCATCACCGTCAGCACGTAAACTGTGCCAGCTGACACTTCTGTTCTTAACCTTACTGATTTATTTAATGGCTGATGTCTTCACGAGGGTTTCTTAGTATGTTAAAAAAAAAAAAAAGTCCCCACTCTCTCATAACTGGTCAGTCACCTTGAGAACAAAAGAGGAATGTTCCTTATGGGCCTTGAGTTTTTGATATGTGATTTTGTACATTTATCTGCCAACTCAAATTATCCCTGCAAAGTGATTCTTTATTCCCTTTTTAGACCCATAAGCTGTGTTGTCTAATTAGCACACAAAAAACCAGAGGTGGATAGTAATCTGGTTTCTTTCCTTATTAGCTGTGTGATTTATATTACTTAACATTATTAGACTCAGTTTCCTCATTATAAAATGTGGATATTAGCATCTACTTCTTAGATCTTAACAATTAATGAGATAAGGAAGGCAAAGTCATTAACACAGTCGTTGGTAGATAATGAACACTCAAGATGAGCTATTGTTATTCATTTAGTTTCAGCTTCTAGAAAGCAGTATGCACGGTTTTTAAAAACTTGGGTTTTGGACCGAACTACACCAGTTTGAGTCCTAGTTTCACCATTTGATATCGGTGGGACCTTGGTTGTGTTATTTAAGCATCCCTGAATGAATTTCTGAAATGTAAAGTGGAACAATAGTGATATCTTCCCTTTTTAGCAGTGAGAGGATTAAGTGAGATTATACACATAAAATATCCAGCACAGAGTTTATATTTAGTTAGTGTTATTTTTCCCTTTTCTTTCAAAATGTGCAACCAGTCACATTTTACAAACTCATTAATTATTATCGCCATGCTAACTTTTAGTGAGAACAATGATCATATATTGAATTTGCAAAAATTAGATTCAGGAAATTCTAGCACGATCTTCATATACTAATGAATTGACTTCTACTAATTTCTCATGGAGATCAAAGATGAAGTACACCATTAAAACTAAGGTATTTAAAAATAAAGGAAAATAAAATTTTAGAGATGTTTCATAATGATTCAAAAATTATAAACACGATTATCTGTGAGTATAGAACTAGTCAATGTTGATAGAGTAAGGTATAAAGATTGCTGGGTCCTAGTACAGTCTTATTCATCATTTCACTACATAACTTTGAGTGATCCTCTTAAACTACCTCAGTTTCCTTTCCCACTGAATTAGGAAAATAAAATATTGACAGGGCTATTGTGATGGTCAAATAAATAAAGTATGGAAGAGCATCTGGTAAAGTATGGATGTGAGACAAAAGCTTGCATCCTTTGTTTCTCTTGATTCTGATTATTTCTGTGGTACTCTTAACCCTTTCTGTTGTTTATTCACAGAACAGTAACCCCATTTTTTAGTACAATATTCAAAAGATGGCATATTTAATTGGAAAACTGATCCTTGAGACACTTTAAGATAAAAACGTCACTCTCCTTTGATGAATTTAAGGATTTTGACTAGCTGGATGCAGTTTGTATGAAAGAATTTTATTTTTTGGGTTAGAGTAGGGTTTTCATTCCACTCAAACCAGCTGTCCAGGACCATAGGCTATTATTTTCTCTTTAAACGTATCACCTGCTCCAAATGCACTAGTGGGATAACTAAAGCTCATGGAAGTATTTCTCTTGCTCTTGGCTGAAACCAAAGCATCCTTTGTGAGAAAGGGTAGAAGCAAGTAATAGTTCTGCTTCAGCTCCAATGAGGTCTTATATTGAGAAGAATGTCAAGGGGTCTAGGGAAAAGATTATGACACACATCCCCTTACTAGCCAGGCAGCGGGGACAAATCTGGGAGACAACTGTTTCCTACAGTTAAACGTCTTCTTATGAGTATAATAGGTTAGTATGACCTGCGATAATAGGGTAGTGCGGACAGAAAGCCTTTCCTGGGTTCCAGTTAATTCCACCACTTGATAGGTATATGACCTTGGGCACACTATTCCAAACTTACTAAAGTCTCAGTTTCCTTATCTGTAAAATGGGCAATAATGTCAGACCCACAGGAATGAATAACTTAGCTCTGTGCCAGACACATAGTAAGGGTGCCGAAAAATCTTGTCTGGTTTTAACTGCTCTTACCTGACTATTATTATTGTTGTCATTATTGTTGCGATTATTATATACTAAGAGGTGCTTGGTTTCGAATTTGGGTTTGTACCTTATTAATTCTCAGTGAAACAACATATACCTTTTTCCTTTCCATACATTTTAATACACACATCTCTTTAGACTCCTTTTGGAGGTATTCCCTCTCTGATCCTTACAAATCACCCATTTTATTTCATGAAGTATCTCTTATTTGGGATATGAAGTAATTCACCATGCCTAGGCACTGCCTGGAGTCAGCTAGCAAGGGGTTGGATTAGACGACCTCTCGGCTTCCTTCCATCCCTGAGAATCTACGATTCTATGAGTCAGTGTTCAGGAAAAAAATGAAGGGCTGTTTAGTGATGAGTGACAGTTCTGTCCTAAAAGAACAAAGAACTTACTCACTATGCCAGAAGCCATGTTGAAGATCACAGGATCATGAATTATAACTCTACTACCCTCTGGCAGGACAGTGAAAGGAATCTCATGCACAAATTACACTGGGAGAGAGATTATGGATTAAAGGCTCCAATATTCATGACTTCCAATCAGCAAATAAGACCATAACAATTGCCAAAGGCCGTCACTTTACATTTGAAAAAGAAAAGAATAGAAACATCCCCTAAGAGAAGGGGGGGGGATTAAATTTAGGCCAAAGACAGTGTTTCTGAATCTCCTTTTCTGGCTCCAGCTATGATAAGGAGCTAAAGAGACAATAGAAGCCATCATCTGTAAACTTGTGGCTTTCAAGAAAAAAACCATAATGATGGAATTTAAATGCTACCCTGTCTTATTCCATTTACCATCAACTGGGGGTTGCCCAGCAGGAGAAATGAGATCATTTCCCTCTGAGTGGCTAGCTGAACTTGCCCACATTCATTCTTCTTCCCACATCATGTTTTAGCAGGCATCAACACGTCAGCAGCTTCTGAAATGTGCCAGAGCTAGGGAAACAGCATTGTCACTACTGAACTAAAGAACTACCCACCTCTGCAGTGGACTCACACAAGTCACATTTTCTCCTTTGCTTGTCGAATAGTGGGAGGATGTTAAAGAGGTCCTTCTGGTCTATCACCTGACACACTGCTTAGCTAGCCTTTGGGGAATGTAGCCCGTTAGACAGCCTCCCTGGAGCCATTTGAAGCCCTCTGTTTCTTTGCATTCTTTTCAAATGAACTTTTTCCTGATTCTATTTCTTAGGTTGCCATGAGCCTAGAGGGTCTGGTGATCTCCGGAAGGGTGAGGAGGAAGTTGTCCACCATTCAAAAAAAAAAAAAAAAGTGCCATGAGCCATGAAGTCGGCCATCATTGTGCTATCAGAAATGGTACTCTAAACTTTCCAGCTTCTCAAATTAATACATAGATGTCTTTATAAAACAAATGAAGAGCACTTTGTTTTGTATATTACATGAGCAATACATTTCTCATTGTAAACATTCACACACTGAGCTATCTAGAGTGCAATGTGAGTCTCCTTTTAAGCATGCTCACCCCTTCACTCTGACCTTACTCTCCTCCCCAGAAAGAATTGCTGCTAATGGTTCCATATAAAACCCTCTGGACTGTTTTATACTTATTTATCTACATATTTGTACATAATCTAATCTATATATGCTTATTTGTACATAAGCAGACAATTTTACTTTGACCTATCAGCCCTCTGGTTGATGACTTTAAAATTAGCATCTCTTAGGTCAGACATCCCCTTGCTAGTCACCTATAAATACTTAATGGATTTTTTTTTTTTTACTTATTTGTCAACTCAAATCCAAACCTATTGTCTCCCCACCCTCCAAGTGTACCTCACCACCAAACAAATGAAAACCTTGCCTCTTCTGGACAGCTAGGTAGGCTCTGAGATTTATTTATTCCCCTCCCCAAATCTGGCCATTCCCTAAGCCTGTCAAATTTCCCCATGAAAGACTTCCGATATTTGTACTCCTTCTCCATCCTCATCACCATTGCTCTAGTCCTGGTCCAGATGACCTGGCTCTTCCAGATGACTGCCACTTCCTCCTCACTGAACTGTCTCCATTCTCACTGCTCTCCAATCCAGCTCTACTTATTTTCATCAGACATCATCTTTCCTTAAGTTATTCTTTACTTCAAAAATCTTAATGACTCTATCCCTGCCTTATTTAAACTGCCATGTCAAATGGAAGAGCATGTCAGTTTAGTCTCTGTTATTCTCAGTGGCAGAATGAGGGCCAGTGGGCAAAAGTTATAGGAAGGTTTATTTTAGCTGGTCAAAGGAAATCCCTCTGAACAAGAGCTGTTACACAATGAAGCAGCTTGCTCAAGTACTAAGCTTCCTGTCCCTGGGGAGATGTATAATCAGAAGCTGGGAACTACTTGTCAAGGATGTTGTGAAAAGGATTCAGGCATTAAGATGTAGGAAAACATTGCTCACATTAAAGATGATGATGGTGGACAATTTTTGAACATTGGCTCCATGCCAGGCATTCTCCTTGCTGTCTTCATAGGTTAACTAATTTATTCTAACAATTCTGTAGTGAATACCCCTTTTATCCCCATTTCACAGCTGGCTTTATTAGTGATCACATTTATACACTCTAGAGTTAGACCACAGTTCACATCTTGACTCTGTTACTTGCTGGATGAACAACATGTACAATTGCACAACATGTACAATTTCTTTTGACCTCTCAGTCTTCTCATCTGTACAGTGGAGAGAATGATAGTATCCACTTCATTGGGATGTTGTGGGATTATGATGTAAGATAACGTATGCAAAATACTATTTGGCACATGGTGAATACTCAAAGGTGACTATTACTCTTGTCTTTATTAGATGATATGTTCTTTAAGGAATGTGGTCACATTTCTTCTACATCCCCCATCTCAGCTAGCTCAAGCTGGCCATATAATAAGTCTCCATTTGACATATACTGATGAATATTGAACAAAGTCATGGAGAATACTACTCAAAGATTCTCCATGACATTTAACAACTTGCTTCATCACTGACTGTGTATTCCTACTGAGCATCTTTCTTAGTCAACCCAGGGTCAGCCTTCTCCCCTCTTCCCTTCTGTGAACTCCACATTCCCTGGTTTCTCTGAGGTCGTCGGACACCGATAAACCAGTGTCCATTTCTCTGTCTGCTATTTTAAGGCACAGAGGGACTTGTGTTTCCTTCCTCTAAGCCCCATTACTACTGAAAGCATGGTCACTAGCAACTGTGCAAGCTGTGAACCAGATTTCCACTATCCTAATATCCTGCCCTACTGCATGCCTACCTTCCATCTTGAACCTCGTAAATTCTGTTCACAGCCCATAGATCTCAAAGCATTTCCTTAGTACAGTTCATTGTTCCCTTTGTTTGAGAAAGTTACATGAAATAACCTGACAAAGATAACTGTGTTTGTTGGGAAGCTTTTTTAAAAAGAATCCTTTGATAGCATTCTCATTTTTGGTTTATAAGCCTTACATGAAAGGGGTGGGGAGGAGGAGACTTCTTTTCAGCACAAATAAATTGGTAGCTGTCCTAGTGATCATGCTTCTGAAGCCAGGTGCTGCCACTTAGCCTAATGCTTCATGATGTGTCACCCAGAAAATTATGAGTTGTTTGAATTGATTTCCTCCAAACAGCTGAGCTACAGCTTTTGTTCTATTGATGTTTGTCTCAATTCCTGAATATGTGTTGCTTCCAGACAGAAAAAAATCGCATGTCTTATAAAGAAATGTCATTAACTCACAGAGACTAGGCTATAATTAGATGGTTTGAGGGTATGCTTTTTTTCATCCATTGGAGCCACTCTTGATGGTTTAAACTCTTTTTGCCAGTTCTTAACTCTTTTCTACCGCCTCTGAATACAATATGCCATTATCCTCTTATCTGTAAAACCAGGTTATATTGAGTTTCAAAAATAAGGATTTATTTTCACATTCAATCGCACAGATATTGACTGAATACTTGCTGTGTGTCTCAGTTAAGCCCTTTGGGAAATAGAAGCAGTGTGGATATTGGCATGACTCTCAGTGAGTTTCTAATCTTTCTGGGGATTCAAGACAAACATTCACAAAACAACTAGAGACCATCCTAGGTTCTAATACATGTATCACATTGAATAGAATCAAATGCCTCCCAAACAGCGATGGCCTCTAGAGGTTGCTCACTCTGATAGTGAATAGAATAAGTGGAGTGACATAGGGTCTTTCCTTTCCATGGGAGCGTAACAAGCTGGGCCATCTGTCTTTCTACAGCATTCTGTTCTGTTATTTGTGCCTGGGTAAGAGGAGCCACGAGTTATTCTCACCCGGATACTGTGCACTAACCACACACACACACACACACACACACACACACACACACATACACACACACACACGCACACACACTCTCCTATCTAGGCACTGGTGCCCATGAGTATGTGTTTTTCTACTACTATTTCATCAGTATGTTTAATCTTTCCTCAAGAGGAGTATTAAGAATTAGAGTGGATTTGGGGATAGAAAGAAAAAGAAGTAAAATGGCCTTTTTGTCCGCCTCTCTTTTTGTTGGTTATTTTGCTTCTTTGTAGAAAAGAAAATTTCACTTCAAAGCAACCTCAAAGGAAACAGTCATTAGCACAACCACAGACAAGTAGAATAAACAAACAGGTATGCATATTTGATAAGGCATTAGCAGGAGTCACATCAATTCCCCTTATTCCCTCTGCTCCCTAGCTCAGGTCTTTACTGTTTGAAGATGAAAAGGTAGACTTGAAATTGCTCATGTCTTTCTTCCTCCAACATGCATCAATATCAAGAAATAGGGCAACTGGCGGCAACTCTTTTAAGGGATTGACTAAATTGTTAAAATAAATTTCTTTATTACTATGGCAGTTAATTTAGTAGCTTTCTTGATTTTTTTTCCCAAATGTTTAAAGTCTATAGATGTTTCTTATGTTGAAAATAATGGAGTTGGTAAAAGCCCCACCTCTTTCACTTAGGAAACATATTTTCAATTATTATTCACAAAAGCCACGTGGAAGGATTGATCTGTTTTGGGATGCACTGGTGGGTGGGCGACTTTACTGTAGGCCAAGAAGTAGAAATTATGGGCAATATATGCTGGTCCTGGGTGAATTCAGAAACTGTGCTTGTTTTCTTACTTACAAGCCTACCTTACTCTGTATACAGAATTGTTAGATATTCTCCAAATAGATCCCCACCTTGCTCTGAAATCACTGCTGGAGGAATGCCACTGTCATCTCCATGCATCCTGGTGATTTAAGTGTTACTGAGTCCTTTTGCCAAATGCCATTCAGTGCCAAATTAACCAATGCTAAATCTTTAACAGATGAGTCTTAAGGAGTACAAGGAAGAACTACCAAGGACCAGAAAAGAGAGTCAGCAAAGACTACCTTGAAGAAAAGAAGAAGCTTTAAGGCATCAGTAGTAGGAGTTGGCTGCAGAGAAGAGGTGGGCAGGGCAGTCTGCAAAGGTGCGAATGGATGAATGTGTTTGAGAATGTAAAAGTCCACACTCATTGTTAGGATACTACAGAGACTTGGGGCTCCTGTCTTTGTTGATATTGAAATTGAGCCAAGGAAAATCAAGATTGTGTTTTCCACAGCTGAATTTTAAATTATTACTGAAGAAGAAGATGCAGACAGAAGTGGCAGCCTTTGAAATACAGAGAATAATGCCCTGGGTCTCTGCTTCAGATTGTGCATTCTGCTCCCTGCACAAAGGCGTTGGATGGATGGGCAGGAGGTGCGTACATTCTGCTGGCAAACGTGTTTCCAGAATCTCTGCTGTTTTGGAATTGACCCATAAAGAGGGAACTTTCTTTTTTTCCCTCAATTAGTCTGTGTATAGGAAGTGCCAGAGGCACTTTATATTCAGTAGTCACCCTAGTAATGCTATAGACTTGTACAATATGGCTTTAGAAAAGATTGATTTTTTTCTGCCATCTTTAGGCAGGAAAGTAAATAATCAGTAATTTTCTTCCCTATTAAAAATTTTCTGTAGGGCCTCCCTGGTGGCGCAGCGGTTGAGCGCTGTGCTGTGGAGCTGTCAGCAGCGCGTGATGCGAGTTCGACGCCCGGCCGGGGAGAATCCCACATGGTGCGGCAGACCTCTCCTGCCTCGCCCGCTGCTCCCCTCAGCAGTGTATCTCTGATCTGCCTGTCCTGCTCCCCACTCTGTCTCTGGTGAACCCTCTCGCCGCCCCCCCCCCGCCTCTGGTCTGTACCCCAGCTTGTATGTATAAATAAATAAATCTTTAAAAAAAATTTCTGTAGAAGATCCTGTGGCTTTTTTGGCAACACATTTCAGCTGTCTTATATTTTTTCTCCTTTCATTCTGTTGAGACCAATAATAACAATCATAATAAATAACTTATGCCATATTGGTAGAAAAATTAAGTTCAAAATGAAAACTAAGGAATATTCAATTAAAGTTAATTATGGTCTCAGTGACTGGTTTCATGTTTAGTAGTTGAACTGCTTATAGAAAAAATAAGAATTCAAATGACACTACTTCTAGGAACTTGTCAGGTCATATGATGTCAAATCTAAGTAGTGGAATACTTATTGCTATAATAAAATTCAGAAAATGTGATTGTTATTCTCAATATTTACAAAATATTGATCTTGGGCAACTCATTTCTGTGCTTCAGTTCACATCCCTGCAGAACAACTGAGTTATTTCTAATGCTCCTTCCAGCTCCAGAATTCTCTGATATGTTTTATTATTATACTGAATTCATCTGGTGCCTTAAAATAGAACAGAAATAATAATCACCTGGCTTAACTATCTGTCAATATATAAAATAAATGCATCCCTGGATTTTTTTTTTTTTGGTAGAACAACCTTGAATATAAGGAACTTCTCTTTGCTACTTACACCTTATAGCTGAAGATGCTGAGGATGTATTCCTGGGATACAGCTTTTTAAGTCACATCCCAGGACCTGGGAAAAAAGGAGACCCCCTCACCAAATTTTAAAAAATCAGCTTATCATATATATAGCCTAGTTGCTTCAAAATCTTAGATCTTCTAAAAATCACCGTGTGATTTTACCCCTCTGAAACTTGGAGTACAGGATCGGTGGTGTCACCGATGGGCCACCCCCTTGCCTCTCACCTATGAAACTGTCATTCTTCCCTTGCCTTGCAAAGGTGGAACTTCCCTTTGGTCAACAATATCTCTGTGGATGGCCCCAGTGTGTGCCACACGCAGCGATTCCCACTCTTTTTCCAATAAAGTCAAGGAAGGAAGAAATAGAAGGAAAGGACGTAAGGAGAGGGAGTAACCTCAAGTGTTTGTCCTGGCTTTGTCTTTTTCTCCCCAAACTGCCTCTCAGTTCTCATCCAAGGACAGGAAGAGTCCTGTGTTCCCACCACTATTCTGGAGTTTGTTTTTAGCTTTATTTTTTGATGGACCCATTAGGCAGTGGGGCTTTGAAACATTTGAATAAGCAGGTCTTTGTTTAATGCATTTTACATTTATTTCCTACTTTATAAATTATGCTATGGAAAAATGTGGTATTGGAGTTTTCTTATAAGGATGCCTAAGTGCACCATCTGGGGTAGAGTGATAGTAAATGACTTGCTCAAGGTCAAGGAAAGGATGATGTGTCCAACGAGAAGCCAGAAATAGAGCCTAGGTCTGCTGACTTTCAGTTTAGTTTTGCATCCAATAAACCACATTCTCTTTCCTCTGCACATTTTATCTCCAGTGGTTTGCCATGGGCACAGATATTAAACAGCCTACAATCCCAAACAGTCATAAAACGGTTAGAGCAGTTAAATGGACTCCAAGGGGAATAGAACATATATGTCATTGTCAGTAACAAAACGCAACTGTCCAGTTCACATTAGTGAACTTTACCCTTCCTTGGGCATCTTTTTCTACCAGAGAGCATGATTTTTTTGTTTGTTTCTGTCCAAACCCGATTTTAAACGAAACAGTCATAGTGCTTTATATTTGTGCCTGCAATTGAGGTAATGAAGTATGGAGTTCATTTGTGAATGTTTTGAATGGCAACATCTCCTTGAAATTATTTTTGCTGGGAACTCAAATGAACATTCTTTCAAAATAGTCACACTGTTATAATTGGCAAACCTCTGAGACGGTATCTTGGGAGGGAAACAACTTGCAGTTGGAAAAGAATATAAAATTTGTAGACTTGCAACCTGCGTTATCTATTTCATCTACTGTATTTTCATGTTAAAACCATCTCCAGATGGAAAGATAAAATCTTAAAATATTTAATTGTGAAAAACATCTATTAATATTCGACCCTGGAAGGACATTATCATTTTTTTTTATATCTTTTGTGTGTCTGTATCTTATTACTTGCTTATTCAAAATGTGCCTCATTATTTTTTTTTAAAGATTTATTTATTTATACATACAAGCTGGGTTACAGGCCAGAGGTGTGGGGCGGCGAGAGGCTTCACCAGAGACAGAGTGGGGAGCAGAACAGGCAGATCAGAAATACACTGCTGAGGGGAGCAGCGGGCGAGGCAGGAGAGGTCTGCCGCACCATGTGGGACTCTCCCCGGCCGGGCGTCGAACTCACGTCGCCGCTGCCGCCAGCTCCACAGCTCAGCGCTTAACCGCTGCGCCACCAGGGAGGCCCCTGCCTCATTATTTTTAATGACAGACTATACTTGATCATTTTTAAAGTTTCTTTCAAAGTGTTTGGGGATAAAAGTTTTGTCTCCCCCACAGGATTACGATATATCTCCGTGGTGGTTCAGGCTTCAAGCCTGTTTAAAGATGTTCATTATTAAGCCCTGAAATTGCCGCCTGACTCCTCATCAGCTTCGGAGATTTTATGTAATTGATTTGGATAACTAGTCTTCCATCTCAGCTTCTAATAACAAACACAGTCTTCCTGGGGTAATCTCTCCTAACGATAGAGAGAAGTCTTTCATTCATGGGGCGTAAGGGACATGAAGTTCACTGCTTAGAAGCACTGGCTATACACAGAAAGAGGAACTCTCAAAAAGAACTTGATTCTAAAGTATTCAGTCTTTGCAAATGCTTTGCAAAATGCCGTCAATTCTTCAGAGCATGGCTTTCTCCTAACCTCTGGAAATATGCCTTACTGGGACTCCAGGGGTGATCGCATGGGTCAGACTAAGTAAACCTAGAGGCCAAAGGCTGCTGTGAGTTTTTCTAATCATGTAGGGCTGTAAGGAGAGAGGATGGTTACCTCCACTCAAAGTCAAGTGATAGGGACATACAATGTGAATCCACTTTCACCAGGAAGTTAAATAGAGGGGGTCAGGTTTTTTTTCCAAATTATCTTTCCTAGCCCAGACTACTTTAATCTAAGTGGGACACGTTTCTGCAACAGTGTTAGTGTGTCAAAGACCACAAGGCTGCTATTTACTCATACTTCAGAGAAAATATTATGTCTGTAGCTCATACTAAATTCAGAGAATAAATTATTCTTGATAATGTGCTCAGTTTTCTCCTTGAAAACTGAACTCAATGGATCGGCTTCTCTTTTTCAAATTTTGTATTTGATGATTTGTGTCCTCTTTCTAACAACACATCATCCCAAAGCACCAAAATATTTTTGGTCTGCCAGTCATTATAATATTCTGTAAAAAGAAAAATGGGGCAAGGGCTGATTAAATATTTCACCCAGTTTCAACAATTTTAGAAAGATTGGACTGAGAAAGAAGTATGCTACTTGGAAATAGTTCTCAAACTCGGACTCATTGGTAGCTAGTAGCAGATCAAAGGAAAATTTTTTAAACTTAGCAAATAACAAATTATGCTCATGTTTACTCTCATGAATGATCTGTGAACCAGCTTTCAAAAGGGTTATGATATGAAGGTTTACAGATTCACTGATGAAAGAGTTTAATGACTAAGTTTAGAAGACCTGTGCCAACCAAACTAGGCCTGACTGTTAATTAGCACTAGTTAGAAGTTGGTGGATGCTGCATTAGTTATTGATACATTCATTGTGGCAGTATTTAAGATGATACGGATTCTTCTGTTTTGATTTTTTCTAATAGGTGAATATTATAACTAGATTTCATCTATATATTCTCCAGCTACCTCCCTCTTCTCTGTCATCTTATAAAATTCCCTTCTTGGGTCTGAACTTCCTGAGGCATTGCAACTGACCTTTATTATCAAAATCAACAAGTAGCTATTAAGCATCTCTATGAGTCAGAAACTGTTTTTGGTACTCTACCTGCATTAGCTTATTTAATCTTCACAACAAACCTGCGTAGCAGGTTCTTCAATTATCTTCACTGTACAGTTGAAGAAACTGAGTTCCAAGGAAGCTAAGCAACAGACTCAAGGTCACGTAACTGGTAAGTGGGCAGAGAAGGTTTTAAACCCAAGTGTGACTAATTCTAAAGACAGATCTTTCCATTATTGCAGTGTTTCTCTTCTCTTACCTACATCATAATTTGCATTTTACCATTTAATACTGAATTGATTTGAAAATCATCCTCTGTTTCACTTCCAGCATCTGCCGCACCCAAGACCTAGATCTGCAGGGAACTGCCCAAACTGGATTTCCCTCTGGTCCAAAACACTCTCTTCTCTCTCAGTTTGGCACCATCATTGATCCTTCTATCACTTTACTTAAAACTTTTTTTTCTCAGTGCTAAGCTCAGTTAGGTGTTAAACCTGATTTAACAATGTCATACTAATATGAAAGACTGATTACCTGGAAGATCTTTGAGGATTCCCAAACTTCACAAAAAGGAGCTCATTGTCCCAAGACTTCAGGCAAAACATCACAATAAAATAATGAAGGTTAGAAGAGAAAGATTTAGCAAGACAGACTTTTAAGTCACAATGTATAAACCTGGCCTTGTTGTACAGATAGACTAAGTAAGCTTCAGTACTACAGACTTTTATAAAGAAATGACAGAAAGCCAACTAGAAAGTGGACCATATTTTAAAGTTCATCTTAAATCACTCTCCCTACCCAATTTTCTTTTTTCCACTGCTTGACTTCCATCAGCAGTTTTAAAAATATTTATTTAGCACCTACTCTTTAGCTAACAGCATGGTGGTAGTATTTTAAATAGGAGCAGAATCTGGTCTCTACGCTCAAGGACCTTAAAGCATACTATGAATGCAGACATCTAAACAGGTAAGTACTCTTAAATACATCAGCAGTCATTTTACCCAATGTGGGGTGTTCAGGAAGGGTTTTCCAGAAATCAAGTCTTATCACCATATTTTAGAGGTCTGTGAACCAGAGCAAATGCATGCATTCATAACTGACCTACAATATGTAATCAGGATTTCCGCTCCAAATCATGCTGGTGTATGTAAATTGGTGAAGATTATTTTAACAATGAGGTATGTCCCCACACCCAGTTATTTATTTGTTCTTTTTTTGAATTTTTTTACATCATTGCTCATTTTTGTACAGTAACTGGTTTCTTCCCTGAGGTGTAGACACCATAGTTCTTATAATGAAGTGTGAAAGGATGTGCCTTCATTCTCTTTCATTGGCTGCATTTTTAGGAACCTAGCTCTGGATAAAAAGTTCTGTCTTATTAAGTTTGTCTGTAAAAGACAAAACCATTAATTTCCATTAATTCTAGCCATCTTTCCTGACTTTCTGTAAACGTTGGCTTTAGTTAATTCAAACTATACATCTGTCAAAGAATTAAAGAGGTTTTATAGTCCAGTAGAAAAACTCCTGAAAGCCTTTTCATCTGGAGGTTGTCTCGCTGTTTGGTGCAAAATAATCAGAATAAAAACATTTATGATGACCTTCTGTTTAAGTGATTAAACTGAACTTTGTATAAAAGCTAGTCAAAGTTCAACTGAACTGTGATTACAAGAAAAGCTTTGGGTGTTTTTGGAGGCTGCAGGATACATGATAAAAAATTATCCAAGTTCAACGTATTCTGCAAGGGACTATCCAATTCCAAGGGTAAAATCTGGGAGCTGCAGATGCACCAAAGACGCAGTAGCCATCGCCCTCCAGCCTAGCAGGCGTTGGGTCCAGGCCAAACAGACACTCATGAGGGAACAAATGGTCTGATCTGTGAACAGTTTGCACTATGTAACTGAACCTGTTGAAAGAGAAAGCCAGGAATGGACTTATCCTTCTTACATCATTTCATGAAAATTGCCAGTTACTGAAAGATTTCTGTGTATAAGTGTGTTCTTTAGATGCACATGTGCACATAATCAAAGACACAAGCTCTTGGACCCCCGTACTGATACCACTGCTCCTAACCTCTTGAGTTTTTTACGTGCTAACTGACTGTAATTGGTACCAGACACTTACAAATAGAAGTATTTTATATTTGTCAGTGTTTCCTTTGCACTTCAACCTAGACTACTTGCTGGTACTCTGACGCCTTGCTGGCTGGCTATCAGTCACATGAGCAACAAACGTACAGATGAAGATACCATGAAATGGTTGGGGGCACTGAAGCAGATGTGTCTGTGAGCATGAGTGACAGTACAAACAGCAGGGGGCAAAGCTGCTGGTAGGTGGGCTGACTCAGGTTGGAATGAAACTCTGCTTTCCCTGAGACATGATGTGTTCCAGAAGCTTCTAGGAGATTCTAGGCACCGTGCTGACCTCTTGCTGTCTCCCACCACCCCTTCTCAAAAATTCTCTCACTTTCCTTTTTCAACTCCCACCTAATATATATTCACATAATTGCTGTCTCCATCAGCTTCTTTTTCTCCCTCTGTCCAATAACATTAACGGCCCCCCCCTCTCACACACTCTCTCTCTCTCTCTCACACACACACACACACACACACACACACACACACACACACACACACGTCTTTATGACTTACGGTCTCCAGACACCTAATATGCTTCCCATTAGTCTACCAACTTTTGAACGCTGCCAAGATGTGAAAATATTACCTAGATTCTGGGAAGACCATCCTTGGGCATAACTTTTAGAAACAGGCACTACGCCACACTGTGCAGTTGACCGAGGCTTGTGTCCCCATGGGCCTTCCTAATAATCTTAGAAGAAGCTTAGTGCCTGCATCTCCCTCTTCGTCCTCCCCCACCTTATTCAGGTAGTGTACAATTGGGATATGGGAAGGATAAAAGAAGAAGAATAGCATTAACCTTAGTGTTTTGATGTTTACTATGTTATCTACCAACACTGATCAGGTTTTTATTAAATTCTACTGAACAGTATTGGCACTGGAGCTTTGGTGGAGGGTGAGTGGCATGTGTGCACATACTGAGGTGTAAATTTGTAGTTATTTAAATGAATGACAAATCAACAAAATTTGATTAAACATGTAAATTGCACCGAGTAATTTTTAAGAGGCAAGAGGAAGTATTGTGTTTGGGGGTCAAATGTTTCTTTGCCCTGGGGTGCTGCCACCGAAAGTACTTGAAGCCCCGTCTCTCACTGGGATCGATCTTCTAGTGAGGAAAGGGATTTTGCCGAGTGCCACAGTAATGCCATCGATGGCTCTTCAGAGCCCCTTTGCTTTGTAGCACCGACATGAAAATCATTAAAATGACTGATTCTACACACAAGTCATCTTTTGTTGGTCATAGCTCGGCAATAGTTCAGGGAAATTGTAATTAATAATAACACTATTACTGCTTACTGGGTGCGAGCATTGTTCAAAGTGGTATATGTGCATTATTTCATCTATTCCTTACACAACCCAATGAAATATATAGTAGTTTTCATCCCATTGTACGGATGAAGAAAGTGAAGCGTGGGAAAGTAAAGTGACTTGCCCAAGGTGACACAGCTAATAATCAAGCCAGGGCAGTTTGGCTCCAGAGGAACAAGACTCTACTGGCTGTGCTAACAAAAGACCAGAGCTCAAGTACATCTATTCTGTTTATCTAGAATTGCACCATACATAATGTGCAAAGTCCCTTTCTTTGACATTGGCAAATTTGCAAGATATCATTATCTTTGTTTGATAGTCGTTTGACTCCACTTTCGTGTGCAAAAGAGATCTTGGAGGGCGAGCGAGTTGGGGGAGCAAATGCCCTTTGCCAAAGATAACATTCACTCCTCTTTTTTTTATATCCACTCTTCTTTTAGCCCCTCATTTCACAGTCCTCTTGAGAATAGTTATATTCTTGTGTGAACTTTTAATTCAACGATGATCTATAAAATTTAAATGAAATCTCGGAACAACTCATGGCTTACAGGTTCGGTTTCATTTGCAGTATGGCCCAAAGGCCACTTGCATCAGAACCATTTGGGAACCTTGATAGAGATGCAGTTTCCAGACCTCTACCCCAAACCTACTTTATTTTCTAGGGTAGTGTCTATAAACCAGCGTTTGTGAAATGCTCCTCAGGTAATTCTGATGCACCTGACAATTTGAGAACCTGCACTCAGAACTAGCAGAGTTCATTGTACACAAAGAATAATGGTACCAGGAACTGCTGGCCTAGTGTAGGTGGCCCCACAATTAATTTCCTGCGTGACTTTGGGCAACTCAATTTCTCTGGACCTCAATATTCTTAGTAAGGAGGGACAAATCTCTCCACTATCTCTAAGTAACAAAATCAACTATAAATATGTGTGAAAGTTCTTTAGAGTTTTATAAAAATAACACACATTATTATTATTATTGCTATTATTATTATTATTATTGGTGGGGTCAGGGAGAAGAGTGAGGAAGGAATGCTGTTGGCAAGAACTGAAGGGAGGAGAATCAGTTTCTTTCTTTCCCATCAGAGTCCAGACAATGGATTATAGTATTGTGGTATTTCAAGGTTCTTTCCAAGACACAACCTCCTCCTCTGCTCCATGCCTTTTCAGTTTACTGTTAACAGGAAGAAGACGGCCTCTCTCTCCCGTGAGATTTCTTTATGTGAAAAACCTATCTGAGCAAGTTGAGGTCAGCTCCAGGTTGTGATCAGTGCCCCGCATGACACTGTGCGTCAGTAAGCGACTGGATCTTTCTCCGTCCTTCCTTGCTCATTGCAATTAAATAGTTTTCTCCCTATTAGCAGAGATGGAGAAACAAAGCAGATATTCTGGTGCACACTCATAATTAGGCTGAGAAACGGTACATGCCACAGGTAGTTATCTTAAAAGGCACAGAAAATACTATTCATTCTTCATGCTTAATGAGTCCAAACATTTGTTTTGGTTCTGATATAAATGGAGGGATTTATTTATTTCAAGGTGCATTACCCCACTTAGACCCTCTTCTTTGCTCTCTAGTATCCAAAGCTTTAGTCAAAGGATTTAAACACTTAGAAGATTCAAATTAGGTCTAGGGTTTTGTCCAAACATCTGGTTTTCAATTTCTGAATGCCTAGGTCATTCCTGCCTCTCCGAGGAATGTCTGCCTATTCTTGTCCGTTCCCGAGTGCTCCATCTCAGTGCCTGTCTTCTCTGCTATTTTGACTTTCCGACCAGGAAATGGATTTCATTAACTTTAGCTTGCAGAACAGAGGCTGTACCTGAGGTGACCTCAAAAGTCATTCAAATATTCCATCCCAAGGCAGACAAATGCTGTATGGGAAATCACAAAGAGGAGGAAAGAGAGAGAAGAGATGAAATGAGGCTTTGAGGAGCGGTTCAGCCAGGCCAGTGCCTTGGAAAGGAGCCAGTGTTGGTAAAGCAGCAGCAGCTCTGGGCTTCACAGTCAGTCTGGAATGCACGTCAGTACAGCCCAGCCTCCATCTCGTTAGAGGCCTAGCGTTTGATGATTCAGCTGCTTCCCGGCTGCCAGGAGAGATTTGGCCAACTGTTTGAAAAACACTGTCTGCCCCAGACCACACTTGTTTTTATTCTCTGCCTGTTGTCAGGGGCCTCTTCTGAAATGGAACACCTCAGGAAATCAGACCCAAACTCTGAGGAGTTTGTGCTGCTTCTTGTACCCCCTTTTCAAAGGCAATTATACCAAAATAGGGATTGTTTGCAGCAAAGGGCTTTCCCAGTGATGTTGAAAGCAGACAGTGTGTTATCGGGAAATGATCTCTCATTAGATCTCCTTTAGATCAAATGAAAAACAGAGTATGCGAGCAGACTCACCAGACATTAAAGGCACAGCTGAGAGCTGCCATTGTGAGCTCCCCATATATCAGTTTTTTCAAAGATGCAGGTTAAAGTATAATAGAGGCAAGTATTTTGGGGAGGAATTAAGCAAGGGTCTCGGCTAGGCTGGACTCTCGAACTCTACTGTTTGCTTCTGAGAAGTCCCTTAGAGCTGCAGGCCCAAATCAGAGTAGACTGGGCCATCTTTTGCAGAAGCGAACATATGACCTCAGATATAGTTTAACGCCTACGAGGATGGTCTTTGGAGTCCGATGGCCTGACAACTACAACACTAGTTAGATCTGTGAGCCTAGGAGATTTGGTTCCTCTGTGTATCACTTTTGTTGTCCAAAAAGTAGTAGTGCCTTCTTTATGGGGTTGTGAGATTTAGAGGGTAAATGAACTGATACATGTAGAGTGTTTAGAGCAGAGCTAGCAATACGCTCAGCCTTCAATAATAATGTTAACTATTACTGTTACTAAGGACCTGAAGTTATTCTAGCCAACACCTCTCATGTACTCTGTGCCACACTATACAGTCTTGAGTTTGAATTCTAGTTTCACCACTTACTAGCTGTTTTGACTTGGGTAAATTACCTAACCTCTGTAAGCCTTAGGTTCCCCATCTGTGAAATGGCTATAATTGTGTCTACTTCTTAAAGTTGCTGGGAGGAATAATAAGCTATGTAAAATGCTTAGTGCAGTGACTGGCTCACAGTAAATGTTCAATAAATGATAAATAATTATATAATAGTCCTAAGACTGAGAATCTAGAATACCCTTATATGCTTCTTTTGGTTCCCCTCGCCCCGCCCCACAACCCCCTTTCTGGCTCTATTTAAATACTGGAAAATATTTTAAAGATTCAGTGTCTGCTAGTGCTCCTTATAGACAAGAAGCAGATTGAAAAGCTGTTACCTTTCTGCATTAAGGTAAGTAGTGATGATGTCTTCATCAGTTCCTCGCTCAGGAAGAAGTAGAGTAACCCAAGTGGGCAGGAAATGGAAAGAAACTGCTGAGTCTCCTCAACTCTTGGCTGCTTCAGTGGGTCTCTACAACCTCGTAGAGCAGCACCTGACAAGGCAAACAACTGAAAGGAAAACCAGGGTAAGCTGGCAGTTACCAAGCTTCTTCATTTTGTAAAAATGCCTGGTTATTTGTCAGACTTTTGGCCTACTCATTAGCTCCCAATCTATCCTTTATTTTTCTTTAATGGCTGACCCCTGCATGGAAAGGGTAGCAAGGGAAAGGAACAAGTCCCTGACCCTTAAAACCTCACGTGTGGCCTGGCACGGAACATGAGCTGACTTTCTGGAGAAGATACTGTGACCCTGCCAAGAACTCAGCTACCATCTATCTGTTCTTCTCTCTTGCTCCAACATGTTCCTCCCCAAGCCCCAGCATGGGAAGCTTCATGCTTTAGAAGAAAATGTGATGCCCCCTCTTGTACTTGCTGCGTGAACACGCAGAAGGTCGCTGTTCTTCACGTAATGAGTTTGAGGAGGACAGCATTGCTTTAGCTCCATCTTGGGGCATGAGAAGAAACTAAATCCTCATCGAAAGATTCTCAAAAAATGATTTAATCTGTCACTGGAAACATGTCTTTCCAGTATTGTAACCTGACTTTTTGCCCAAATCTACAAAATTGTGCATGTATTCCTGGCAAGGAACACCTTTGCACGCAGCTGTTCTGCAAAGTCTAAATTAAGTCTCTCTTTTCTCTTACTTGATTTCTAGGGTGGTTTCAAAGCAGCTTCAAAAGAACTCTTGATGTCTGAACAACGTTGCCGTCCTTCGATCCTTCATAACTTTCTTTCCCCCACTCACTTCATCTCTAGCACCTTGTCAGGTCTGACAAGGCAGAAACATTAACCCCTTTCAGAAGCCTTGCTTTGCTTCCTGCAGACACAGTGATGAACAGCGACTTTTTTTAATTCTTAAGAAGGGAACAAAAATGTATGCAGGACCCGTTTTCTATTACTAGGTAAGAACAGTAAAATACTATAAAGTGGTTTCTGGGCATTTTAACTGAAAGCAGTGAACAATACTTCCATAGCCATTGTACACAGCAGCCCACTGGACTGTAATTCTCAATAATTATCTTCTGGGCACAGAATACAGAACAGATTCTGATTCTAATTCTAGAGAAGTTTCTGTACGAGGCAATTTTGAAAACCACTCTGGGGTATACAGCAAAGCCTTCTGGGCTATGGTAGAAACTGCATAAACAGGTCCTGTTGACAGTGGTTTAAGGAGCAAGGTGTGTCCGGACAGGCTGTGGACAGTCACGCTAGTCCATATGGGAGGGGAAAAGAGAATGAGATTGGGTCTCCAAGGTAAAATATCTTCTCTCTCAGGATTGTGGGTCCAAAATCTTGAAAATCAACTTACTCAAGGATGACTGAGCCCCAGATAACTGGCTCATACCATTCCAAACCCGAACTGTCCCCAAATCCAAGGCTGTACTTCCTGTTTCCTACACAGAGCATCTCCTTGGCCCAGAGGTCCGTTCAGAGAAACAACTTACTAGATAGATCTTATGACTCAATGTAATTAATGATATATAACCAGAAAAAAGAATCTAAGAGATCTTTCTCTATGAGATCTTGTCATATAATTAATGGAAGAAACTCTACCACCTAGATATTCCTTGCTAGGGTTGTGCCCAGTTTCTTGGAGTCCAAACATCCTGAAAGTAGGGACCTGTAAGGGAGCAACGTCTAGAACAGGAGCCAAAGTGTACAATTCATCTCAGTGCTGGACATACAACAGTCTTTCTTTGACTTTGGATGAATTAGTTAATCGGTTGATTTACTAATTCCTTTTCCAAACCGTTTCCACTCCAACCACACATTACTCTCACCCTCCCTTCCTTCCTAAGGCATTTGTTGACGATAGTATGAGGGACTAGTAGTCACTAATTTGTGAGTGCAGAGGTCTGTAAGAATCTTTTTTTTTTATTATTTCCAATTTTGTTTACATCTTTATAAGCCAATGCACAACTTAGTTCTGAACTGGACTGTTTTCCAAAAGAGAGCAATCTTTTCATATTCTAGAGGAACTTTTTCTTCAAAGACCACTGAACTCATTTGTACTCTTTTGCAGCTTCTCAAGATGTCTAACTTACTCTCCCAATGTTTCTTAGAATAGCTAGTATTGGTCACTTCAATATTATGGAAAGTGAATTTCAGTTGATTGAAGTATGAAATTTATTACACTGAAGTGTCAAAGCTTTAAAAGTTTTAGTTTAGTTTATTGTTTTATTAAATAGTATTTATTTTTAAGTAATTTATTTAATATGTAATCTGATCACATAATTACATAATAAATAATATGTAAGCTGATTAGTTTATTATTATTTAAAATAATTTATCGTTTTATTATAAGATAAAGAATCCAAATAAAATGATTAAATCAGAAAGCCAAACATAATTCATGTAATCTACAAAGAGAGGAGTTAGC
This sequence comes from Scalopus aquaticus, assembly GCA_004024925.1. Classification (NCBI taxonomy): domain Eukaryota; kingdom Metazoa; phylum Chordata; class Mammalia; order Eulipotyphla; family Talpidae; genus Scalopus; species Scalopus aquaticus. Next base: position 32,743 of record PVIJ01004718.1, on the reverse strand, counting down.
TAATTCTGCCTAAGTAGGCAGATATGGTACAAAGAGAACTACAAGTAAGAGAGGGGATGGAAAGATACATGAATATAATTCATTACATATTCACTGTGTTCCACACGAAGACTGATATTTGGCAATGTAACAATTATGCAGCAGCTGTTTGCAGCAGTTGTCACTCTGATTGTTCAGTACCTGTGCTGTACCAGTTGTTAAATACTTGTAATAGCACTTAAAACCACAAGCCTACAAAATAAGTATTAATCCTACAAAGTAGTTATTTTTGTCTACATTTCAAAGTAAGTCTCAAAGAAATCGAGTCTATAGTGTTAGAGCTTTTTGTGAATTATCTCATTGATCTTTTTAGAATGCCATTATGAGGTATTACCCCAGTTTTGCAGATGAGAAAGCTAAGACTCAGAGAGATTAAGTAAATTGCCCCCAGGCTGCACAGGTGGAAGAGCAAGGGCTTGAATTCAAACCTAGATCTGAGTCAGAGGCTCATTCATTGCATTATGACACACTGTCTTCCAAGGTCTCTATCCTAAATTGTCTCTAATCCAGCTCTATGTCCATAGGGAAAATGTTCTGGGCTCCTGTTATTGGTGTCAGGGATCTCTAAGTTTCCTTCCAGCCATGCCATTGACATAAAAGTCTAATTTAAAGTTTTAGCTTAAGGATTCAATAAGGTATTTGTTCACATTCTAGTCATTCTTATATGGAGAGTACTTTCCTCAGATGATCAGTTGCATCATTCTTGACAAGTTCTCTCTTGCATGAAAAGAAGAGAAACAGCTCAACAATTCTGGGAACTTGTGATTGTGGCCCTCAGGAATGGAGCAAATTGAACTCCCCAGGGTGCCAAAGAACTTTCTAACTTCACTGTCTATTATGCCCAACATCAGTTCTGAGGGACTTGTAATTGTTTTGCAGTAGAACCAAATTTTGAGACGTGCTGTAATAATATTGTGGAGTGGAGACTAGGCAAATAATGAACGTCAGAAGAACTGGGTTCCAGTCACCATTCTTCCATTCTCCAGCTGCGGATGCTCAGGCAAAAGTTCCCATCCTCTTGATTTCTCATTTTTTAACCCTCATAGGATTGTTTTGGGGTATTAGATGAAACAATGATGTCAACATGCTTTAAAATCTATTTTTTTTAGAAATACATTATTGCATTCATTATTTGACTAGTTACAGAATTCCTTTAAAACTAAAATTGTAGCATAGAAGTTGTTGTTCAATATCACTCCAGTGATTAAAAAATATTTTTAAAATACGATCACTATTTCAATAGAAATCTTATTAGAAGACCTGTAATGAAAAGCAGGTCTGTCTTCCTTCCCTTTTAGCTGCTCTGGTTGAAGCAAAGATGGGGGTTCTCAGTTCCCTAACCGTTCTGCTCCTCATAAACTCCATAAACCCCTGGTCAGAACCCTAGGCGCCCACAGAAATTCCATCTGAAAATCACTTATATTATCCACACCCTCATTTTCAGATGTGCCTGAGACACGAGAGGGAAAGGGAATTGCCAAGTGCCACGCAACTCATAGGAGAGAGTGCCAGGAGAAAACACACGACACAAACACAACATGGCAGCGTATTTTTCTTGTAGAGTGATCATTTCAATCAGGAGATAGGCAAGGGTACTATATTGGACTTAAAGTATCTAAATTAGGGCAAATAACTTTAATTAGGTTGTTTTGATTTTGATACTTTGATGTGAAAATGTTTTGAACAGACAGACAAAAATGCCTCTTTGTTTAAATAAAATATTGTCAAGCAGCTGGCCCAATAAATATCTTTTCCAACTCCGTGTCCCCTTTACTAAATAGCATCTCATCTCGAACCCTAACTGTGTCAAATGGCTGGTCAAAATGAAAATATCGAGTGTTAAGTTCTCATTTTTTTGAAGTTGGTTTCATATTTTTTTATAAAGTTTATCAAAGTAAGTTCAAAGTAATATATACAGACAATAACAAATGAAAGCATGTGGAAGAATCTATAATGAAAAGCAGGTCTCTCTTCCCTTTCCCTAGAGCTACTATTTCTAAGAGCAACTTATTTGGATTTCCTGGATGGAACCAAGGCCAGGTCAAACTGTCTTAGCTCACAACCCTCAATAAGCAGTGGCATAAAAGGGTTTGCAAGCAACTGTCACCAGCTATATTTACCATAGCATTTCTCCTGTCGACATCTCCCGATGCCCCCCAAGATTGAGATCCTTGGGGTTAAAGCTACAGTCCTCTATTATGCCCAAAGAAGAGCCAGACCTTAATCCTCAGGTGGCAACAGTCAAACTAGGCCCTACAATGTTTTATTTATTTTTACTTAGCGTACAGTAAATACTCAATAAAAATTTGTTGAATAATTAATTAATTTGTTAACAAGCAGAGGCCATAGGAAGTCAGTACATTATCACTCCACTTAATTATGTGTCAATTCTATGAGCAGCACTGTGACAATCACAGAGGGCCCAAGGCAGCTTATTTATATCTAATCATTCCTACAGCCCTAAGAAACTAGCCAGTAACAAAACATAGAAACCTGTGTCTGGAAGTAGGTCTTGACACTGTCCTTGGCTTAATTCAGGAATCAATCTCAAAGTGATAGCTACCATAACAATACTTATTTAGTCAGTATCCCATACAGTGCATATGACTTCTGGGATAAGCACTGCACATGTGTCATTGAGTTCCATCCACAACGTTATCAGGAAACTAGATCCACAGAAAGAATGCCTCTTTGTCAAGGTAATCTGCAATTAATATAAAGTGATGGAGGAGGGGATGAGTTTGAATCTAGATAGTATAATTTTACAATCTGTGTTCCTTATGTTTTAAAAAGCACCTACATAGTTTAAAACATGTTCTAAACCACAGTATCTTTCACATAGTAGATGTTGTATCTTAACTCTCTTCTGGTCTTATTGGAAGCAGGAAATATTCGGACATACCATAAGGGAGGGAGTAGAGAAAGGAGAACTCAAACACTTAAACACAGAATCAGATCACAATGAGAGGTAAACACGCAGTCAGTATTACTGTTGTTAATCACCTTCCCCACTTCCCACTCTCCTCAGCATCCCCCTACTATTCTTGAATGTCATCCAGTTTGATCTTCAAGTCAATGAGCTACAGTTGGCTTCCTTCCTACCATAAGACTTCATCCAAACCTACACCCACACAAGCCATGTGTCTACTGCCTCCTGTATCTTATTAAGGAGCATGTTGATGATCCAAACAGAGTGGGAAAATTGTGTTTTGGGAGAAAACTATATGCCTGGATACACTTGGCTAGGGCAGAACTTGACTGTCTGCAGAAATTTTCTGAGGCTCCCTTCAATAAAAGAGTGAATTCTGCCTCCTAGCCTCTCAGGATGTAGTTTATAACAAAGTTGTATTTTGTTGTGTATTATACCCTCCAAAGAACTTTTGCAGATGTTATCACGTGATCCTCCTAAGAAACTTGTGAGCTCAGCAGAACATTTCCCTCAGTAAGAATTCAATATACCCTACTGTGTGCCAAGTCTTGTGCTAGACCTTGGCTTAAAGCATATGAATAATGTTAACTCCTACTCATACTTCCAATCTCCATACAAGTGTCATTTTTCAGAGAGAAATTTGGTTATTTTTCCTCCTACCATCACATCCTGATTGTAGCCATCATAGTATTTATCACAATTTAATTATAGATTTGTTTATTGTCTGGCTTCCCTGCTTGCACTATAACCTTCAAGACAGTTGAGATTTTGTCATGTTTCCCACTCAATCCCCCCACACAGCACAGTGGGGAAGAGCTTAGAGTCTGGTGGAGGGAAACAGATGAGCATAATAAACTAATCTTGATGCCTTGGAAAAGTTTATTTAGAGTTGAGGCCTAACAACAGGGGTGATAAATTCTACTTCTATGTATCAGAAAAAGCTTCTCTGATGGGGTTACACTTGAGCTGAAACTTGAAAGATGATAAGGGAACAAAGATGGGTAAATACTCTGCCAAAGAGGAAAGCAATATAGACAGTAGCGTAGAGGCATAAAACAGCATACTACATTCTAGGAACTGTAAGTATATTGGTAATTTCTGGAGGATCTAAGAGTGAAGTGGAGGATGTAAGTTGTTAAGAGATGAGTTTGAAGAACTAAGCTTGAGTACAGTTAGCAAGAAGACCTTGAATACCGTACCACCAAATTTGAACTTTATTCCATTCACAATAAAAACAGTCACTATTTATTGACTAACTTCGAAATGAGTTCTTTACATATACGTTCTTTAAAAAAAAAACTTTATTGTGGAAACTTCTCACAGATGTAAATTACAAAAAAAAAATGATATAATGAACTTCCATGCACCCATTACTTAACTTCAACTATTATCAACTCATGCCCCTTGTTCTGGTTATGTACTGCTACATAAGACTACCCTCCAAACTTAGTTGCATAAAATAACAACCATTTGTATTATATCCCACAATTTTGAGTCAGAAATGCAGGCAGGGGGTCTCCCGGGTGGCACAACAGGTTAAGTCGCAGCACTATGAAGATTTCCAGAGCCACTGCAGCACGAGTTCGATACCCAGCCAGGGAGATTCCCACATGGCGCAGCAGACTGCTCCTGCCTCACCCGCTGCTCCCCTCAGCAGTGTATTTCAGTTGATCTGCCTGTTCTGCTCCCCACTCTGTCTCTGGTGAATCCCTCACCACCTCCCCAACCTCTGGCCTACACCCCAGCTTGTATGCATAAATAAATAAATCTTTAAAAAAAAAGAAATTCAGGCAGGGAATTTGGGTGCAACTTGTAGCACCAAGAGTATTCTCAATTGGTAGATGAACTGATGCGGAGGGTCCAGACAGATTCACTCCTGTGTCTGGTGGCTTGATGGGAATATCTGGAAGGCTGAATGAACTGGAATGTGGACTAGAGTAGTAAATGTAGTCTCTTTGTCCTGGCTGTCTCTTAGTAGTCAGACCTCTTGCTTTTTTCCCCTTGGCAAGTATCTCAGAAGAACTAGGTGAAAGCTTCATGAACTTTTATGACCTCACCTTAGCAATTACACAGCATCATGTCTGCCACATTGGCTATAAGTGAGTTATAAGGTTTTTTAGGATTCAGGGAAGTGGAATAAGACTCAGTTGCTTCAATGATATCTCTGGCAACCACCAATCTGCTTTTTGTTTCTATGCTTTTACCTATTCTAGATATTTCATATAAATAGAATCATATGACCTTTCGTGTCTGGCATCTTTCAATTCACATAATGGTTTTCCAGACTCTCATTTTAAAGTGGGGGAGTGGCAACATCACATTGTAGAAGAGCTTGTGGGATGGGAGGATTTGTTGGCATCATATTTGGAAAACACAACCTGCCGCACCAATCCTGTTTCATCTATAACCCCTTCCACACCCTCCCCACTGCCATGGAGACTAAACCCAAGACATTACATTTTCATCTGCAAAAATTTCTGCATAAAAAGGACTATTTAATCCTAACCCTCCTCTTATGAGGTTAGACATTTCAAAAATGAAAAACTGAAACCAAGAGATATTTAAATCACCTGTCAAAATCAGAAAACTGATAGGTGGTTCTGGCAAAACTTGATCCTAATATATTTGATTCCAGTGCTATGTTCTTTACATATTGGCATTTTATAATAGGGAGCCCCTGAAGGGTTTTAGATAAGGAAGTAAGATGTTCATAATACAGTATAATGGTCACTGAAAAGACCTTTCAATTTGCAATGTAGAAAGTGGATTGGAAGGGGCCAGACTGGAGACAGAGAAATCAGCCAGGTGGCTGCAATTAGTCTAGGGCATTGTCTCTCAAATTTTAAATTTATATATAGATTACCTACAGATCTTGTTAAAATGCAAATTCTGTTTTAGCAGATTGGGGTGGAGTATTTCTAACTACTGCTTGATTGCAGATCATACTTTTAGTAGAAAGAATCTAGCCTTATAATAAACCTAACAAAGGAGGTCAAAGAACTATCAAATGAAACTATTAAACATTGCTAAAAGAAATAGGAGATAAAAATAAATGGAAAAATAACCTCTGCATATAGATTAGAAGAATTAACATTGTTAAAATGACCATCTTACCCAAAGCAGTATACAGATTCAATGCAATCCATATCAAAGTTTCAAAGGAATTCTTCAAATAAATAGAGCAAACATGACTGAAATTTATATGGAACCACAAAATATCTTGAATAGCCAAAACAATCTTGACAAAAAAGAAGAAGAGTGGAGGTATCATGCTCCCAGACTTCAAACTACATTACAAGGCTAGAATAATAAAGACAGTATGGTAGAAGAATGAAAACAGACACACAGATCATGGCATAGAATTGACAGCCCAGAAATAAACCCACACTACAACAAAGAAGCCAAAAGTATACAAAGGTGAAAGGAAAATCTCTTCAACAAATGGTGCTGGAAAACTGTATAGCCACATACAAAAGAAAGAAACTAGATCATTCTCACACCACACACAAAAATTAACTCAAAATGGATTTAACTTGGATGTAAGGCCTGAAGCCACAGAACACATAGAAGGAAACATAGGCAGAGCACTCCACAATACTGGCTTCAGTGATGTCTTTAGGGAATCAACTCCGATGACAAAGAAAACAAAAGCAAAGATAAACAAATGGGGCTACAGCAAACTAAAAATCTTCTGCACAGCAAAATAAATTATCATTAAAACAGAAAGACATCCTACTGAATGGGAGAAAGTATTTTCACATCATGTATCTCACAAGGAACAAATATCAAAGATCTACAAAGAACTCATACAAATCAGCATTAAGAAAACAAATAACCCAAGCATAAAAGTGAACAGAAGATCTGAATAAACACTTCTCCAAAGAAGACACACAGACGGTCACCAGGGACATGAAAAAAATGCTCATTATCACTCATCATCAGGAAAATATAAATCAAAATTGCAAGTAGACCATACCACATCTGTGGGAATGGTCCGTATCAAAAAGACTAGAAATCGGCCTCCCTGGTAGTGCAGCGGTTAAGCGCTGCGCTGTGGAGCTGTCAGCAGCTGCAACGTGAGTTCGACACCCTGCTGGGGAGATTCCCACATGGTGCGGCAGACCTCTCCTGCCTCGCCCGCTGCTCCCCTCAGCAGTGTATTTCTGATCTGCCTGTTCTACTCCCCACTCTGTCTCTGGTGAGCCCTCGCGCCGCCCCACGCTTCTGGCCTGTACCCCAGCTTGTATGCATAAATAAATAAATCTTTAAAAAAAAAAGACTAGAAACAACAAGTGCTGGTGAGGGTGTGGAGAAAAACGAACACTCTTAAGCTGTTGGTAGGAATGTAGACTGGCCCAGTCCCTATGCAAAACAGTATGCTGGCTTCTCAAAATATTAGAAATATACCACATGATCCAGAAATTCCACCCCTAGGTATCTATCAGAATAATACAAAAACACTAATTAAAAGGAATATATGCACTCCTATGTTCATTGTAGCACTATATCAAATAGCGAAGTTATAGAAACACTAGGTGCCCAATGACAGATAGTGGATAAAGAAGTGGTATATTTAGGGCCTCCCTGATGGCACAGCGGTTGAGCGCTGCGCTGTGGAGCTGTGGAGCTGTCGGCAGCACGCGATGCGAGTTCGATGCCCAGCCGGGGAGATTCCCACATGGCGCTGCAGACCTCTCCTGCCCTACCCCCGGCTCCCCTCAGCAGTGTACCTCTGATCTGCCTGTTCTGCTCCCCACTCTGTCTCTGGTGAACCCTATCGCCACCCCACGCCTCTGGCCTGTACTCCAGCTTGTATGTATAAATAAATAAATCTTTAAAAAATTTTTTAAAAAGATGTGGTATATTTATTTACACAATAGTATATTACTCAGTTATCAAAAATGATGAAATTTTGCCATTTGTGACATGAATGGAACTGGAGAGGATTATGCTAACTGAAATAAGTCAGAAGGAGAAAGACAAATCCTGGATGATCTCACTCCTATGTGGAATATAAAGAAATAAAATAAAGGAACAGAAGAAAATTAAACCAAAACAAACTTTAGAAATCTGAGATCTGAAATGAGTTTACCAGAAGGGAAGAATGGGAGGTAGGGGACAGTGGAGAAAGGAGGGCTGATGGACTGTGGTGATGATTATAGGTGCTTTGGCAGTGGGTGTGGTGTGGTAACATACAATTGAAGAGATGTGAATTTATACTTCTAAATCACCACTGTGTTGTAAACCACACAATAAAAAGTAATACACTTTAAAAGCAAAAAAGAAAGTATCTGGTCAGGAGCGCGCAGCTTACTTTAACCTAAAGCTTCCCTTGGCATCTTTTGCAGAAAATTCAAAGAGGAATATAAATATTTTAGGGTTTTGTGGGGAGCTGAGACATGTATTGCTTCTAGGAACTTAAAAGACCATCTTTTCTAGATACCTCACCAGATGAAGTAACTGAAGCTTAAGGAAAGGAAATGAGTCACCTGAGATCACACAGCTGGTTCAGTCAAGAAATAAGACTAGACAAAGAGGGAATTGGGAGAAGTTTGTCCTCATTTTCAACCTCTCTTCCTTTATGTACCTTTTATAATAGTCTAATATATTTTTTTCAAATCAAGTATAATAAGGTACACGCTTAAAAAAACTTTTATTATAAAATGTTTATATGTATCATTTATACATTATATATAATTATATTTTGCTTATTTATTTGTTTTAAGCAAGTCCTGGACATCAAGATAAATATTCTTTTAAAAAAAGCAGTAAATACAGCAAAACAAACAAAGTCTATAGGGGACCTAGACCTTATTTAGCTCCTGGACCTGCTAAGAAGCTACAGGATCATGAGAAATTTGTTTAAGCCCTTAGTCTCAAACCTCTTTTCCTAATAAAGGAAGCAAAACCTTAGGTTTTATGACTTTATAACATTAAAACTCTGTGACTACTCGAATTTCTTTAGGGCAACAGAATTTCAAAAAAGATAGATATTGAATGTACCTCAGTTATTTGACAAAGGAGGGGTTTCGGGAGTATTGGTTAGAGCTGTGAAGATGAGATGGTAGTAGTTCAGAGGTCTTAACATTATCTTTGGCAGCTACCACAGAGGTCTGTCGTGACTGTGACTATTGCAGCCACCAAGTGTGGCTCTGGGAAATGCCGAATTATGCCATTTTCCCTCTTCACGACTGGACATTCAGGATTAATTGTTTAAATAGCCTGAATATCACCTGTCTGAATTAAACTGGTAACCTGTGTTGTAAGGATAAAATGCTCTCCAGCTTCAAACAAATGTCCATTTTCTGAAGTTTCCAAATACTCCACAACTTCTTTAACCAGAAGAATTTCTTCATTCCTACTTTCCTCTTCTTTCTCCCCCCCAACCCCTCCCCTTCTTTCTCCTCTCCACTCTCCTTTCTTTTAATGGCGTTAGTGAAAGGCTATTTTTTCAGAGGTTGAATACCGCCATCTGCTGGTTGAGAGGCTGCATTGAGCTGAAGCAAAGACTTCTTGCCAGAACCACAGCAAAAAAGAAACCAAAAAAACCACTCAAGGCACCAAATGAACAAAAAAGCAACTGAAATACCTTAATGGCTTATTACTCCGCCCACCCATATATTTACTTTTCCTGATATAATTAAAATGGTATTACTTAAAAAATTATAAAATCTGACAAAGTACATGTGAGAAAACACCCATTTCCATAGTTTTCAAATTTTAACCCACGATTGTACATTTTTCCCAATCTTTGTTTAATGAATTTTTGGTAATATTATGACTTTCATTAAGCAATTACAACTATAGACCAGGCATTTTATTAGGTATTACAGATTAAAGGAGTGAAGAAAAATAGTCAATAAAGTACCAGCTCTCATAGTGTCTATTTTCAAGGGTAAGAGCAACAATAAAAAAATGAAGATATAACGGAACATTGTATAACAAATAAATGCTGTGAAGAAAAAGGAGCAAGGACATGTGTAGTATGTTAGAAACATACCACTGAAGCTAGTGTGGCTGGAAAGGTGTGTGGGAGAAGAAAACTGAAAGGAAACAGAGTAGTCAGGGTCAGATCACAAAGGGGCCCAATCAGACAACTTTGCATTGTTTTCCTCCATTTAAACTCATTTAACATAATAGCTGGGGGGGGGGGGGAACATCCCAGCCAGAAGGATGGGCAGCATGTGTGGTCTGCAGAGCGGGGAAAGAACGTCCTAGAAAAAGACAATATTGAGGGGCCTCCCTGGTGGAGCAAGGGTTTAAGTCTCAGCACCATGGGGCTATCAGCAGCCACTGCAGCACGAATTCCATCACCATCAATCCCCATCCCCATTCCCATCCAGGGAGCTGACCCACATGGCGTGGCAGACCTCTCCTGTCTTGTCCGCTGCTAGGTCGATCTACCTGTTCTGCTCCCCACTCTGTCTTTGTCGAACCCTCTCACTGGCGCACCCCCGCTTGTATGCATAAATAAATAAATCTTTTTTTTAAAAAAATCTTAGTTGTTAAGGTGAAGGGTTAAGCTATGAGGCGCTCCATTGTTTACCTCTGCCCCTTATGTTTTGTTTCACTACAATCCCTAATTTGTTCATTAATATATTTAGAAAGTTTTGTGTTTTTCCTGTTTTGTGTTTTTCCTACATCATCAAAACATCAGTTTCACAAGTTCATTTATAAGTTTAAGTGCAAATAAAGGAAAGACTTTATTTGCATTTAAATAAAGGGAAATGCTTTTTAAAAGCTTCATGCACACTGCCATTCTCCTTATTTAAGATTAGGTTCTTTGCAGCAAAACCACAGCAAAGTATGCAGACCTTAAATCAAACTGATGGTTATTTTGGTTCTCAACACTGTGGTATAAAGGAGCCAGAATAGAATACAACTTTTCCTATATTTCTATACTGTATTTCATTTTCCTTGCACAAATAATGAGTAAGTGTGAAGAGAGCATTTATTAAATTGGGTAAATCCTACCTGCTCTTACATGGAAGTACCAAATAACTATAAACCAATATTTCCCATGTACTGTAACAGGTTTTCATACTTTGATTCTTTGTATGAAGATTTTTATTACTCTGGACCCCAAGTATCAACGGACAGAAAAAGTCACATTTATATTTAAACTTTATTAACTTCATGTGTTCACAAAAGTGACCATAAAACAGTTGAAAATTCTTATAAATGTCATGTCAAAAGTAAAGAATGAATTCTTGGAAAGAAATGTAAAAGCTTAGATACAAATTTAGCACTTTAATAATAAAACAGTATCATTCAATCTTACCAATTCACTTTTGAGGCACAAAATATTTAGTCATAAAAGATATTCATTAATTACCTTATTCTAATGATGAAATAAAGTTTATTAAATTTTCAAAGAACAAAATTAAGCAAACAAACAAATCCCCTAACGCTGAAACATATAGTTCTGAAAATATGGCTCTTTTCCTAAAACCTCTCATTCTAATTTAGCTCCCTTCTTGTTTACCTGTGTGGTTTTTTTTGCAAACAAAGCTGAACACTTTTCATATGAACATTTAGTTTTGACAGATTACTCACATCAAAGCTTAGATAAGAAAAAATGAATTAACAAACACAGTACAAAGCTAAATACTGTAATATTATCTTATGCTCTTGAACAAAATTCACTACATCATCCCTTTTAACAGTAAGCCTTGAAGAGGAAAGGACATTTTGGTCCTTAGGTATTGATGATTGATTCTGGTTCTTTCTTCATTCTCAGCTTAGAGAATCTCTCATTGAGTGTAATCTTAGTCTGTGAAAGAGGGAAAAGCTATGACCTCTGGGGGTTGACAATCTTACAAAATATTCATGAATCTTGACTACTACAAGTAGACAGAGGAAGGTCAGAGAAGACTGAGTTTGATGACCTAGGAACATGAAGTAGTTTGACTGATCTCTGTGATGCTACTGAGGCTACCTTTTGGTTCTTACAGACTAAATAATGGCAGCCAAGGGCATTAGTTAAAGAGGCAGGAAAGAAAGCGTACTGTTAGCCCATAGACTAAGATGGTTCCCTCCCACAGTGAGAGGAGGGTCAGAATTACTTCTATGTAGTAGAGATTAGTGACTTTATTATGCACAGGGATTTAGTGATCTGCCCATGAAGACACCCTAGAGCCAAGTGACTTCCAGTGGGTGCGATTATTCTATGACCAGTTGGAATAAGAGCTCCCGAGACAAAACTTCCAGTTTCATCCTTATATAGACTACCACTGAGTCTAAGTTTTCTTCCGGTGTCTTCAAGAAATACCCTTTCAATATGACTCCAAAATATAAATTAGAAAACAGACTGGTACTGACTGTGGTACAGGCAGTCTCTATCCATTACTATTATATATTAATGGAGAATATAATTAATCAGAATATGGATGAAATAAGGTATTCTGCCTAATTTATCCTGTTGCTAAATAAGAGTTGGAAAATTACTGTTTTGGTTTTAAAGATTTTGAAAAAGTTTAAAAATACTTAAGTTTCTTGCTTTAGCACATAGTCTGGTGATATGTCTTATCTCCTTGACAAGTGAGAACCATGTTGAGCCTTAAGGTCACCACAGATATAAATGTATAGTTGATTGAGTTAAAACCATACCTAATTTAAAATTTACTTTCAAAATAAGTAACTGAAATCAGCTTATTTTCCTGAGCTTTTTTATCTTTCACAAAGGTAAAGTACATAGAATAACTTTGTGTGAAGGGCTGCAGACAAGATCTGGTTAACCACATTTTTTTTCCTATTCATAAAAGATACCCTTGCAGGGCCTCCCTGGTGGTGCAGGGGTTAAAGTCTCAGCACTGTGAAGCTATTGGCTGCCACTGCGGTCTGTCTGAGTTCCAGCCCCATCCAGGGAGCTTCCCACATGTCTTGCCCGCTGCTCCCCTTAGCAGTGTCTTTTAGTGGATCTGCCCGTTTTACTCCCCACTCTCTCTCTGGTGAATCCTCTAACCCTCCTCCCCCACCTCTGAACTACACCCCAGCTCTTGTATGCATAAATAAATTTTAAAAATCTTTAAAAGCAAAGATACCCTGTATATAATTAAATTATTAAATTTAAATGAATTATTTAACATCTTATAAAAAAGCTTATCATGCATGCAATTTTATTACACTTACCTGATTACCCACTGCATGAAAGTTGAATTTCAGGAATACTCCTCGGGGCTTGTGCAGAGTATCCTTGGTTGCAGTACATTCAGTATTTAGGAACAAAGTTGTAATGCGTCTCTTGTATCTGTCAATTAAATAAGGTATTTAATAAATATTTGACAGCTGCTAATTAGATTTGCAAATTGAGCCACTCAATTTAGCCTCTATCACCACCCCCGCCCCCGCACCTCTGGCCTACACCCCAGTTCTTCTATGGATAAATTAATAAAATAAATCTTTAAAAAAAAACAAAGACTAGGTGGCTTATAAACAACAGAAATTTATGTCTCACAGTTCTGGAGTCTGGGAAATCCAACATCAAGGTGCCCACATGGTCGAGTTCTGATGAACACCCTCTTCCAGGCTGCAGACTGCCAACATCTAGCTTTGTTCTTCCGTGGTAGAAGGGGTGTGGGAGCTCTGTGGGGTCTCCTTTATAAAAGCACTAATCCCATTGGCTCCATGGATATGACCTAAGCGCCTATGTAACTCCAGAGGCTTTACCTTCTACCACCATCATATTGCACATTAGCTTTTCAACATATGAATTTTCGGGGGCCACAAACTTTCAGACCATAGCACATAGTTACACTCCATCAGAAGTAGAGCATAACTAACACCCAAATGCTGTGCAGTTATCTTGTTACTGTCAGTTTAGTTGCTGTAGTCAGTGGTTTCAAATTAAGTCAAATATTTCTTCCCATTGTATTTCCTTTCTGGTTATAAATATTGTTTCTACTAGGATGCAAATGAGCCCAAAGTAGTGTTTGAGTCATTGAATAAATATTGTTTTTCTATTAGCTTTTAGTCATAATTTCTTTTTCTTTATTTTCTTTAACAACATACCATAGAACATGTGCATGTCTTTGATTTTTTAATACAATATACTGCATTCTTAATTTTAAAAGCAGCTAAGTGTAATATTCTAAACGTGGTAGGCAGAATTTTAGAAATGGCCCCAAAGATTTCCCTCAGACTGTGAATATGAGATATCACATTCATGAGTATGTCTTCTTATCTGGCTAAAAAATCTTGGAGATATATAATTAAAGTTATTAATGAACTATCTTTAAAATATTGGGGAGATTATTCTGGATTATCTGGGTTGGCCTAGTCTAATCGCATAAAAGGAAATGAGTAGGCAAAAGAAGTCAGAATGATTCAAAGAGATGGAAGGACAAGACACCCTGCTGCTAATCTGAAACTGGAGGGCCTTGTGAAAGGTATTTCAGGCTGCGCCTAGACTGACAGCGGACAAGGAAACAGAAGCTCAGAGAACTGAATTTTCCCAGTAACTGGCATGTTTGGAAGCAGATTCTTCCCTAGAACCTCCAGACAAGCACGCAGCTCAGGGTCAGCACCCTGATTTCAGCTCTTTTAAGACAAGGTAGAGAGCCAGAGAAGCACACCTCGACATCTACACTACAGAACTGTGCTATAATAACACGGGTGTTGTTTTAAGCTGTTGTTTGAGGTAATTTGTTTAAGCAGCAACAGAAAACTAGTATACTAGGCTTTTAAAGAATTTAATCTCCTCTGCACATGTACTTATGGAGAGACAATATGGTAGAGTATAAAGCCCACAGATTTTGTAGCCACACAAATCAAATTTGAAAATAGCTTCTACCACTTGGATTGAGACTTCAAGGAAGTTAATAATACGCGCTATTGAGCTTATTTATCTGTACTATGGGGAAGTTAATAATACACTCTATTGAGCTTATTTATCTGTAATATGGAAATGTTCATACCTACTTCGCAGGATGGCTGAGGATTAAATGAAATCACAAAATCAAAAATGCTTAGCACAGTGCATAACACATAGCAGGCACTCAGTAAATGCTACAATTATTATTTATGTGTTTCTATGGTCGCAACTTCTCCACAGATGCCTTTGGTTAGACCATTTTACAGGTAGTACAATAGTGTTCTTCCCTTCCCTGACTGTAGTTCTGAAACTACATAGTTGCTCCAAATAATCATCACTGGGCGAGTCCGCCATGATTTTAACTAATATCATTTGGAACACTGAAATTTACATAGTATGTCTAGTATATATTGTTAAGAAACACAGCAGTTTTAATCTTAAAATTGAAAAGGAGAAAAAATATTCCTGGCACTGAATTCTTTAGGGTCACAATTCTTGTATACTTTAAGTGGAAAGGATACACCAAGATATTTATACTCACCATGGGAAAATGATGTATGGGAATCTCAAAAGCAAAAATTAAAATAAGACAGGCAATTTTACATAGGAATTTTTTGGTTCTGCATTAGGAATGATTACAGAAACTGTTATGGATTGTTCACAATCAAACTCTAGAGGTCCCCTGGTAGAAGTTACATTTATTCACTTTTGTTTCCTTGCCTCCACCCCAAAAAATTAAAGTCAGGTGTACAGACGTCTGTCTGCAATTACCTTTGATATCCTTCATCATTTTCATTGAAATTGTTATCATTTTCCAGTATTACCTACATGAGAAAAGTTGAAACAAATGACACAAATGTCTTTCTTCATCAGCACAAAGTGTTTATTTTCTATAATTTAAATTGATTCAGCATTCTCAGTTACAATATTCTCTTTGCTTGATCCCTAATCTAACATTTAATTTCAGATTTCTCCCTGTATTCACAGATGCAATGAACCCGTAGAGATCAAGAAGCTCAACCCTCTCACTTAACAAATAAGGAAACAGGGATTTTAAAAAGTCAAGGTCTTATAGTAACAAAGAGGAAAACTCTCAAGAACTACTTGTGGCCTGGGTCCATGCACTACTTGTCTGGACAGGAGAAAATAATTATAGATAAAATTCACAAAGGGTGTCCTTACAATTTTTATATAACAGGTGTGTGACCTTGATTGTATGCAAGATAGCTAAGTGAGATGGAGTAACTTATTTTTAGAAAGTCTCACTCTACCGCAAATCAGACATTACAGGTAAAAGGATTTTTTTCGATAATTAACTTAAATCCCTTATTCTTATAATTACTTTATAATTATAAAATTATACCTACATATGTTATATATACATAGTGGAATATTATTCAGCTACAAATAAATAAAAAAGGTAAAATTTCACATTTCAACAACATAGATGGACCTTGAAGGGATTATACTAAGTGGAAATAAATCAGAAAAAGACAAATACCCAGTACTTTCACTCATATGTGGAATATAAAGAAATAAAGCAAATGTATAAATAAAACATAACAATAAAACATCTTAGATACAGAGAATAGATTGGTGGTTATCAGCGGAAAGGTGATTGGGGGTGGGTGAAAGGGGTAAAGGAGGTCAATTATATGGCTATTGAACTACAATGCTACACATCTGAAACTTATATGATGTCATAAGCCAGCGATCAATAAAAAATTATTTTAAAAAACTTTCATCTAAATACTTTATCTCAAGCACGTGTTTTGTATTAAAGATGGAAGTTTCCAACAAAAGAGACTCAAATGAGTTCATCAATATAGCATTCATCTAATTTCTTATAATTGGCTATTCATAGATCTTCAGTAAATAATAAAATAAAGACAATGTCCTAGAGATTCAATATTTGAAAAGATGATTTTAAATAACACATGCTACTAATACGTGTTATTTGTATCATCCTTTCTCACTTTGGTCTAGTGTACATTTAGAAGAGCATAATATAAAGTGGGTGGGGTAATCAAAGGGAAGAATACTGTAAGACTAGAAACACTTGACTCATGTAGACATGTATGACATATGTGGCTTCTTCCTAGACTGATGTTGGTAAGCAGGCCCTAAAAAGTATTAGTGTAATCAACATAACTAGATACAAAAACTACTAGAAAAAAATCAAAGGTTGCAAAAACAAAGTCTCAATATATAAAACCATACAGATTCTATGCTATAAAGTTTAAAGGGCTGATACTTACACTTCGGTTCAAGTTCATTTGATTACTTCTGTGTTGCTTTTGTTTCTCGAAGTGTTCATCCCGTCTTTTCATTACAGAAGTCCTGATATGAATCATAAATGATGATACTTTTAAAAGCAATCTTTTATTTTGAACAAAATTATTATTTATAATGCATGTCTCCCAGCAATATTATTTTATTAATCGTATTTAAACATCTTACCTAAAACTGAACTCTAGAGGCAATTAAAATCCAGCATAGTATGTTGATAAGCTTACATGTGAATTATTATTTACTGCTTGTATAACAAAGACCAGAAGTAAACGAGGCATATGGTTGAATATTTTTGTTTAAACATCTAGTTTTTCAAAAGTGATGTCAGCAAAATGACTGTAATGGACTGAAAAATTTTGAGCCCCCCAAATTCCTATATTGAAGCTCTAACTCCCAATGTGATGGTATCTGGAGATGGGGGCCTGTGGGAGGTAATTAGGCTTAGATGAAGTTATGAGGATAGGGACCCTATCATGGGATTAGAGTCCTTATAATTAGAGATCACCAGTCTCTCTCCAGCATGTGAAGAAGCAGAGAAAAGGCAACCGTTCGCAAGCCGGGAAGAGAGTTCTAACCAGAACTCAACCTTACCAGCAGCCTGATCTCAGACTTCTCCAGAACTGGGAAAAATAAATTCCTACTGTGTAAGCCACCCAGTCTGTGGCATTATCGTAGCCCAAACAGACTAAGACAATGGCAGATCAGGAAGCTACGAGACCTCCTTCCTGACAGACATCTATTTAACAACAGATAGACTTCAGTACCTCAGTGAGAACTCTAGTGATCAGCTGAGAAGCAGCAGCATCCAAGCCATTGTAAAACCAAAAGAAACTGCAGTGAAAGGGGTGAAAAAAATGCATGGCATCTAGTGTACTTGTTTGGGTTCCTCCCTCCCAGGGGAAACCTCCCATACCAGAACTCTTCCTCCCTCCCTTGGAATGGAAACTAAAGAATGGAGCGTGTTGCCAATTTTCTGGTTTCTCCAGAGCTGTCTCAGGGGGATGGTTTTTCACTTGCCAGACTCAGAGCATTGATGGGACCAGCGTCAGAGTTTGGAAGCCATTGAAAACAAGGAAGCAACATGTTAAAGCTGCAGTTTTGGAGACAGATGCCAAGGGAGCCAGACCATAAAAAGTTTGAGAGGTCCTAGAACTTTCAGATGGCAGACTGGTGGTAAGTTATAGTTCTCCCCAAAATGTTCAGATAAACCTCCACAAGATGAACAGAACAGGCCTTCCAAGATACATCACCTTGACTCATGGTATTTGGAGATGAGGCCTTTGGAAGGTAATTATGCTAAGGTTAATTGAGGTCCTGCGGAGTTCAAGAGAAACTATGACCTTCACCTAACTATTGGCATTATCCAGATTTAGGGTTATCTCCAGGAATAGTCTTCCTATCTATACGACAGTGCAAACACCTAGTTACAGAGCATCTGATTTTTGTCATTTGAGTCAGTCTCTGCTCTCCTTAAAGGGTCCCTAAACCATTCCTTAACTCAGATATAAACCCTTGTTTTGTCACATTTACTTTAGAATTTACAACCACGTAAATTCTACATGTTTGTATTTAGTTTTTTTCTTTCTTTCCTATTAATATGTTAATGTGATTGTTTGATATGTCCAAGAATAACCCAGAAGGGTAGAAATTTCCTCTTCACTCCTACAGTAGTCTCCCTTGCATGAAGCCAGCATCAAAACCAGAAGAGGTGGTTGTTTTTTCAACTGCTCAAATCCCAACAAAAGATCACAAAGCATGCAAAGAAACAGATACTTGGTCCAATCAAATGATGAAAGTAAAACTGCAGGAACCAACTTTAAAGAAACACCAATCTATAAGCTGCCTGATAAAAAATTTAAAATAATGATCATAAAGATGTTCCCATCTTGCCCACTGCTCCCCTCAGCAGTATATTTCAGTAGATCTGCCTGTTCTGCTCCCCACTTTGTCTCTGGTACGTCCTCTCACCCCCTGCACCTCCAGTGCTTGTATGCATAAATAAATAAAATAAACCTTTTTAAAAAATCTTTAGAAAAAATGGGGAAGTCAAACAATGAGTCTGAAGAGGCCTTTATTTTCAGAGTGATATATAGTATCTTAGGGATTTGAAAACCAAAAGTCTAAATTTGTCAATTAAAATTAGGTTTGAATCTATTTCAAGAATACTTGGAATGTTGGCATGATAAAGCATTATCAGTTGCCACTCTGTAATTGAAGTTTAAATGGCAAGCACCCCACAACTACATACCTCATTTCTTCTGAAGATACGTATTTAGAAAAGTTTTCATCAGGTATATAGCTTAGTTAATGTAAAGCTGTACAGATTTTGCCACTCATTTACCTAAATTATGGGGGCAGTGATGGCTACAAAAGACTTTTGTTCTGCTATGCTTATCTATTTACATATCACTACAGTCAAGGAAGGCATCTGACTATGGCTGTAATTACCTTATCAGGAAAAAGGAACAAAAGTTTAAATTATTACCAAATATTTTGGGGGGTTTAAAAATCTGAACTGGCTCTTTTGCTGGGGCAGACAGATCTAGCTGAGAAGTTTTAGAAGGCAACAGTGAATATATGCAAATATATTCAGAAGGTTAGGGTAACATTTATGCATAGAATAGCATCTTCTATAGTCTGATTTGAAGAAATCAGGAAAGTTCAGCTGCTGAAATATACAAATGTCATTTATCTCCTGAGGTCGCTCAGGATTTTTAAAGAAGGAAAATAAAAATTCATTACCAGAGATTATATATAATCAGACAGATTGAGTCAACATATTTTGATTGTGTAGAATGCTTAGAAGGAAAGGTTTAGTACACAGGGCTCAGCCAAGCAAAACTGACCCATGTGGAATAGCTTAATCAGGATATCTTGAGAAGCTGGATGAGAGCTAAAGGACATCAACAAGTTGAAAGAATATTGATGCCTTGTATAGATCAACTCCATTCTATTGATATCTGTGTAGCAAAACAGCATTACAACATTATTTAGCCATTAAATGTAAATATATAAAGCATGCCTTTACATTTACCTGTCATTCAAGACATTGTGCTAATGATTAGGTATTTATTGTGTTTTTACCTGTCAAATTGAGACTCCATACAGGACAATGTTTTGAATTTTCCTACTGGAGAGTGTCGTCGATATCTCCCTGATTGGTCATGAGATCTCTCTGAGAGGAAAGGAGACCTCTCTGACAGGTTATGATATTGCTCTGATAGCATAGGCGATCTCTTTGAATAGTAATAAGATCTCTCTGAGTGACCATAAAATCTCTCAGAGTGGCCATAAGATCTCTCTGACTGGCCATGAGATCTTTCCGTGTGGCCATGAACTCTCCCTGAGTGGCCATGAAATCTGTTGAGTTGACCGTGACATCTCTCTGACTGGCTATGAGATCTGTCTGTGTAGTTATGAGATCTCTCTGATTGGCCATGAGATCTCTTTAAGTGGCCTCCAGATCTCTCTGAATGGTACTGATTTTCTTCCCATTGACCTCGAGATCCTTCTGATGGATACTGGTTCCACTTAGATCGATCTCGATTTATCTCTCCTTGTGCCTTGTAACCATCGTTGCACTTTTCCTGTGAAAAACCAAAATTTTGTGAAAATTGAAATATGTACTTCATGATAACATTAAATCACAGTGTTTATTTCTATAAGCAACTCTTTTTTAGAATTCTACTACCCCTATTTTTATAAATTATAATAGACATACACAGAAAACTGAATCTTGTGCCATTAAATATGCACATAAAATTTTTAAATATAGAAAATTAGTTGTTTTGCAAATCTAAATATATTCCAAGGTCATGTTCTAGCTAGCTTTTCCTGGATCTATGTTTTACCTAAAGAAACAGAAGATTCTGAGACTTTATAGTTGAGAAAAGAGAATATTTAATGCTATTTTGTAACACA
Source organism: Scalopus aquaticus (assembly GCA_004024925.1). Lineage (NCBI taxonomy): Eukaryota > Metazoa > Chordata > Mammalia > Eulipotyphla > Talpidae > Scalopus > Scalopus aquaticus. Next base: position 11,750 of record PVIJ01004718.1, on the reverse strand, counting down.
AATCCCTAGAACCAAAGAAAAGTGTTCAAAATCATACTATATATTCTTCACCTGTTCAGGATCATTAAAGAAAAACTATCTCTTTTACATAAATTAATACTGCTTCAACTCTACCACCATCTTGTCTAACCTGTTACTTTTTCTAAGTGACTAATGTTGGGAGCGCAGTGAGTTAGCAAGAAAGATTGAGACCCATCACCTAAAAACCCATATGCACCCAAGTACTTTCCCAAAGGAGCTTCTCGTTTTTACTACTATGTATGTATATATATATATATATATATATATATATATATATATATAAAAGAGATATTTTCATTAGCTTGGATAGTAGAGATTTCCACCTTTAAAAAACAAAATTCATTTTAGTTTTCTTTCCTTATAAGCATTTGATGGAAACTATCAAAAAGAACTATGTCGAATAAATACAATTTTGTTCCGCATCCTTCCTGGCATTAAATTTCTTGTCTTTTGCTGCCACCACTATGTGTAATATTTGAAACAGGGGTGCTCTGGTACCTTGAATAGTGCCTGCTTAGATTTAATATTTGTTATATCAATTTCAATTAATCCTCTAAATATTTGAAAATGCAACATGTTTTGTTCAAGAAAAAAGGTTTGCATTTGCCTAGTTTGGCAAATAAGATTTTTTTAAGCTCCCAGATCCAACATTTTTGGATTTACACCACTAAAGTAAGTGCCACCTGTTAGTTCCAGAGTATATTTCATATCCTATGTCATCTGACTTCTAGTTTTTACAATTCATTCACAAGATTAGTGAAACTATTTTTATACTATAACTTAAGATCAAAAGGGAGAATGCTTACACAGGACAAAAAACAAAACCAGTAATCCACTTTGGCATTTTATAAATTCAAAATTCCTAGTGATGATTGAAAACAGCAAAAACTGAATGCTTATTAAAATAAATACAAGAGGAAAATCAATTAACAAATAATTTAAATTATGTTTAAGGCACCATGGGGGAATACTAAAACAACCCCTGTTTCCAGCAGAATTTAAAATAATACTTAATATTAAGAAATACATTAAATTTAGGATCTTTTATATTGGTTAATTCTTGGTATTTATTACCTGTTTATTATTATTACCTGTCTGTTTAAAAGGCTTTGTCCAGGCTTGAATCCAGAAGATTCTTGGTATGGTTTATTACCATGATTTTTTCCCTCAATGTAGTTTCTAATTTTTGAGTATCCTTTGAAAAATAGTATTTTCAGAAAATAAATCAACATATTCTTTATAAGTATTACCTCTGATTTCATTATTTTGAAGTTATGCCCTGGGTTTTGCAAAAACTTTTAATATTTCATTAACCTGATGTCACATGAGAGTCTCACTGAATTCTAGAACAGACTTTTGCCATACTATTTCTATTTGCATACCATAATATAGAAGTTTTCTGTATATATCATACTTCACACACATTTGGTTTCATGTGCCACCAAAGTTGGGATATATTATCTAAAATTAAAGAATACGCTAATAGAAAAAGGAAAGATAGAGAGGAACTCTCTGCTTTGTGTTAATCATGTAAATATTTGCCTCAATCATCTGTTTTGCTTTAGTTCTAAGACAGCTTGAGAAATTATTGAAGACTATGGATCTCCAAAAGGCTCACAAAAATAAATTTTATATGTAATTAGTAACATGGACTTAGGCCACCTCGCCCTTTTTTGCAACTTTGCCCCTATAATTATCACGTCTTCCTTTTCTCAGAACCCCTGAGGCACTAGAGGATCCACACTAGGACTATAAGGAAGCTGGCAGATAACTGGCAGGGATTTAGAGTATGCACAATGTCAAAATGGCTCTAACCTGCTAACAAGACCACAGAGATCCTTAAATGTTGAAAAGACTTCTCTACTCTGGCAATCTGTAGCTCATTTATATTAAAATAAGCACAGTACACTGACCAATATGATTAGGACTACAAAGGACTTCATATTCTTCTGCACTCTCTTTGCCCTAAGCATTCATTTTTTCAAAACGTGGATACCTTGGTGCCCAGATTATTATTATCCATGCTCTTAACCCTCCTAACCTACTCAGGAAGGTTAAAACTTTAAGGAAGTAACTCAGAAATTAAAAAAATTTTTCACTTGTCTTGGCATAAATTCTTATCAACCCTGTATGAGTAAGTTTCCAAGAAAAATAAAACTAGCAACATAATGCATCTTTAGAGCAACACTGCAAGTTGGTAAATTTGCTTACCTAGCTGAATTTGTTTACCCAGTTACTCACATTATTTTGTACTCTATTTACCACATGTGATTTTAACATACTTTACCTCTCCGCTGGTGATAACTAGGAACATATGATCGCCCTCTTGAAAATGAATCCTGTCTCCTATCTGCTTCCTCAGTGCTCTTGTGGTCTAGCTTTTTCAAGAGTATAATGTCATCTGTATTAAAAAATAAAGACAATAGAAAAAGTGAGATTAAAACAAAATGTCTCACGTGAATGAATAATTTATATTTTACCATATTATGCTTCACAACATTTTAAAAACAGGTGACCCATACCTCTAAATCATACAGTATTGTAAAACAATGTTATAAAAATAAGTAGGGCCTCCCTGGTGGCCCAGCGGTTAAGCACTGCGCTGTGGAGCTGTCGGCAGTGGCGACATGAGTTCAACGCCCGGCCAGGGAGATTCCCACATGGCACAGCAGACCTCTCCTGCCTCGCCCGCTGCTCCCCTCAGCAGTGTATTTCTGTCGATCTGCTTGTTCTGCTTCCCACTCTGTCTCTGGTGAGCCCTCTTGCTGCCCTACGCCTCTGGCCTGTACCTCAGCTTGTATGCATAAATAAATAAATATTTAAAAAAATTAAAATAAAAATAAGTAAATTCCAAAAAAATAATCAAAACCACAATGAGATACCACCTCACTCCAGTGAGGATGGCCCATATTTTTTAAAAAATGGCAAAAACAAATACTGGCGAGGATGTGGAGAAAAGGGAACCCTCTTACATTGCTGGTGGGAATGCAAACTGGACCAACCGGGGCCTACCTGGAGGTGCAAGGGGTTAAGTCTCAGCACTACGAAGCTATCCACAGCCACTGCTGCACGGCATGAGTTCGAGCCCCTGCCAGGGAGCAGGCCCACATGGTGCAGCAGACCTCTCCTGTCTTGCCTACTGTTCCCCTCATCAGTGTATTTCAGTCAGTTCACCTGTCCTGCTCCCCACTCTGTATCTGGTGAATCCTCTCATTCCCCGTACCTCTGGCCTGCACCCCAGCTCTTGTATGCACTGAAAGAATATCTCACAGGATACCACAGGAAGATTCTTTTAATTTCCACCCTCTCCTCCTCACCAACCCTGAAACAATTACTATCCAGCTTACTGGGACCCAATGAGATGTGTAATTTCCTAAATAAGAGAGCAAATCTTCAGAGAGCAAATTCCTTCTTGAGTTTGTACTTTTCACAATGACTTAAGGGAGTGCTTAAAACCAGTCTACAATTTGCTGTGACTTTTAGCTTTTTCTCTCCCCAGAATCACTAAAGATAATGGCAAGCTGTCTTAGCATCATGTGAGAAATTAAATAAAAAAGAAAACTTCTTAGGGCTCATGCATACCTATAGCTACAGTTGAGAACATTTATCTAGTGCTTTATGATGGGGATCGTTGAGTGGATAAACTATGTGGATTTTTAATAACACCATTAATTTGAATAATACTTTAAAGTTTAGAAAGTTTAGAACAGTACTTTAAAGTTTAGTACTTCCATATAAAAGCTTTTGACACAATACCTGGCAATATATGAGAAAGTCAATAAATGAGATAATAAATGAACAAACATTTATTGAGTGTTTCATATATTCCAGCTGCTGAGGTCAGCAGAGATTATCCTCACGTTATAAAGAACAAAACAGACAGGAAGATTACATGACTTACTTGATGGCAAAGAATTATTATGTTTATAAGCTTGGATAATATTCTTGCCACTACATTACACTTTTCCTTCAAAAGTTCATTTAAACCGGGCCTCCCTGGTGGCGCAACGGGTTAAGTCCTATGAAGCTATCCACAGCCACTGCAGCACGAGTTCGATCCCCGGCCAGGGAGATTCCCACATGGCGCAGCGGACCTCTCCTGCCTCGCCCACTGCTCCTCTCAGCAGTGTATTTCAGTCCGTCCGTCTGCCTGTTCTGCTCCCCACTCTGTCTCTAGTGGATCCTCTCACCACCACACACCTCTGGCCTGCACCCCAGCTTGTATGCATAAAGAAATAAATAAATCTTTTTTTTAAAAAAAAGTTCATTTAAACCAAGAATTAAAACAACAGCAGCCAGGCTAGTGACCACTCATTTCAATGAAATACACTTAATCAAATAGCATTTTCCTTTCACTTCTATTTGAAATGAATTGCAAAGTTTTGCCTTCAAGTAGTGTAACAGCAACCTCTAACCCAGTATTCAAGCACCCATTTTGCCCTAGTCCCTTTATTTCTTCAGCCTAAAATTTGGTATGCAACCATTAACAGGCTTGTTCTAAACCATATATGTAGTGCTATACAGGAAAACTATGACACAGATTTAAATTCTGTCAGTAACCTTATTTGCCGAAAAGGATCTAGGTTATTTGAACTTTCAAACTACCCAGCAACTCACATTAGTCTTTTAAACTAATGAATGAACTATATAAAATGGCATTAGAAATTCTAGTCTCTTCCCCATAATCAAATCCTTTTCAGTTTACTTTTTAGTTCACAAAGAACATTATAAAGATTTCCATCTTAGTGTCATTGACAGTGCCACAGTAATCCCAAAGAATTTTTGGATTCCTTTCTTTTTTTTTTTTTTATTTATACATACAAGCTGGGGTACAGGCCAGAGGCGTGGGGCGGCGAGAGGGTCCACCAGAGACAGAGCGGGGAGCAGAACAGGCAGATCAGAAATACACTGCTGAGGGGAGCAGAGGGCGAGGCAGGAGAGGGCTGCCGCGCCATGTGGGATTCTCCCCGGCCGGGCGTCGAACTCGCGTCGCCGCTGCCGACAGCTCCACAGCGCAGCGCTTAACCGCTGCGCCACCCGGGAGGCCCAGGATTCCTTTCTTTTTGAATATATTACTGGAAGCATTTTCCTATCTCAACACAACCCAATTCAAATATCACATAACTTTCTAGTACTATGAATGAGCAAACATTAGAGAAAAAAAATCAATAGCAGTGGTATTAAAGAAAGCAGAAATGTGCATTTTGTACAAAATGCACTTTTTATAAAAAATGTCATTCTCAAAAAGTCTTACGGAGATTGGTGCAGTTCACATTCAACAAATGGGTACATAATTTATATCTGCAACCTGACTAACAGCATCAAATTATTTTGATTCACAGTTATTGTTCTAGAAGAGAGAAGGCAGAAATATACTTTGATATCCATCCAAATCTACAATAAGGAGACTCTCTGAATCAATAATACATTATTTTTCCATTTATTTAACCTTACTCTCAGGCTATTCTTTATCGGAGACTACAAAGGATTTTGTTATGGTGTTGAGATTTAGGTTTTCTATAAAATGGTCACTGTTTCCACCCAATTTAGACTCAGAAGTGATGGTATTGGCTCCTCATTAAAATATCAGCAGCTCTGTAATATGTGTTCAGGTTGAATCATTATACCCACAACTGTTATATAAAACTCAGTAAAGTAATAGGAAAATCAATTTTCTCTTTTTTCCATTTTTGTTCTATTTATTTCACAATTCAATTTCACATCAAAGGGTTTACTTATGCAAGAGAAGACAAGCACACCAAAGTCAAGTATAGAAAAGCAAGTTACACAATAAACAGCAAGAATTTGTCCTGGCAGAGTGCAGCATAGCTAAGTGAAACTCTACTTGCAAGACGAAAATTAGGGCCTCCCTGGTTGCTTAGGGGTTAAGTCTCAGGGTGCTATCACTGCCAAGGCCTGAATTGTATACTGGCCAGGGAGTTGACCCACATGGTACAGCAGATCTCTCCTGTCTTGCCCACTGCTCCCCCAGCAGTGCATTTCAGTAAATTTGTCTGTTCTGCTCCCCACTCTGTCTCTGGTGAATCCTCTCACCCCCCGCACCTCTGGCCTACACCCCAGTTCTTCTATGCATAAGTAAATAAAAATAAATCTTTAAAAAAAAGAAAAATATGTCATTGTTTTATGTCAAACTTGAAAATAATTACCCACACGTTTGTTTCATTTAAACTGCCTCTTGGGCCTCCCTGGTGGCGCAAGGCGTTAAGTCTCAGCACTATGAAGCTATTGGCAGCCACTGCTGCAGGAGCTCGATCCCCGCACAGGAGCTAACCCACATGGCACAGCAGACCTCTCCTGTCTCCCTATTGTTCCCCTAAGTAGTGTATTTCAGTAGATCTGCCTGTTCTGGTCCCCACTCTGTCTGTGGTGAATCCTCTCCCCCTCTCCCCACAACCTCTGGCCTACACCCTTGCTCTTGTATGCATAAATAAATTTTAAATATCTTTTTAAAAAATAAAATAAAAAAATACATTGCCTCTTAAGTCAGCTTTCCAGAAAAAAACTAACATATAACATTAAAAAAATATAAAGGAAGAAAGAGATTCAAGTCACTCTGATTCACAGATCCCACACATTGCAAATGAGAAAATAAGCCCAGAGAGGGGAAGTAATATGCCCAGTTAGCTAATGGCAGACTGGGATTAGAACACAAGGCTCCTGAGCTTGGTGGGTAGAGACGGGTTGAAAGTCATGCTAAGATTTTGCTATCTTATGCTATCTTATGGCGAGTGGTTTTCAACACTGGCTGTACACCAGAATAAACCTAAGAGGATTATGACTCATCAGGAGTAGAGAATTCAAGTCTACATTTTTTTAAATGTTCTCCAAGTAACTCTGATGTTTATCAGTCAAGATTACAAAAAATTGCTATGGGAACCTTCAAAGAACATAGATGTGAGATTATGAAATTGATGGTTTGGGGAAATACCAGGCTGTGATTGGTAGTCCATTGCAGAAAAAAAGTGAGACTACAAAAAGGAAGACTAGTTATTTGGGGATAGACACAGGAATTGTAACAGGCCAAGGATGATGATATAAAAGTTTATATTAGCGGTATCAGGTAAAATATAAAAGAGAAGCCTCAGATCCAGTGGGAACAATGACTGCAGGGGACTTCAGAGCCTTACCCTCTTCTGTCCATCCATCTACAAGCACAAAGCTTTTCCTCCATAGCTCATGGTATCCTCAGTGAAGCACTACTTATCAAAGACCTCCCCAAGTCACTAAGAAAATGAGACCATATTGAGCAGGAGGAAGAATGCATAGAAAGATGTTCTTAAAATTATAGGTGGGGAGACTCCATCTTAGAATTTTCAGTTTGACCCTGAAATACATTATTGTATAAAACATTATAACAGCTGTTGTTATAAATAGTTGTTGCAATCCAAATATCAGTAAGCAAAATAGACTTTTGTGCATTACCCTAGAAACCTATTCAACCTTTATAATGTTTCTAAGGGGGACATTCTTCATGCACCCATCAAGTGGCATACAAATGAACTAATGGTATTTTCCTCAGTTTTTCAACTACGATTTGATCCAGTATTTTTCAAACCAGTCTCTTCAATATCCCCCTACCTATAGTCATCTTCTTAAGCAACAGTGCTTCCTGCATCACTAATTTCCTATTGTCCAAGTTACACCAAATAATCACCTCCTTCGTGTCCAAGAACTTGACATTGTCTACTGTTTAAACCACACGTTTCTCTTCATCGCACCTCAAAGGTATAGAGGAGGTAGATAAACTTCTTCAACCTCATAAAAGGCATCTACAAAAAATCCACAACTAAAATGGTGATTAGTAATGAAAGACTGAACTCTTTCACCCTAAGATTACAAACAAGTTAAGGATGTCCACTATCGCCACATTTATTTAATAATACACTAGGAATTTTAGCAGAACAATTAATCAAGGAAAAAAAAAGAAATCTCACTTGAAATGAGTAAAACTATCTCTTTTCTCAGATGCCATGATCCCTAAAAACACGTACACACAAATTAAAGCTAATAACAAGTTTAGCAAGATTGCAGGATACAATACACAAAAATAAATTCTATTTCTAAACACTAGCAATGAGCTATCCAAAAATTCAAGATAAGGAAACAATTCCACCAAGACGACCATTCAATAAGGAAAAGCATGGTCTTTTTAATAATGTTGGAATAACTGGCCAGATACAAACATATGAAAGAATGAAGAATTCTGCCTCATACCACATGCAAGAAATTAACTGAAAATGGATCAAAGATGCAATTATAAGAGTTAAAACCAGAAAACTTTTAGAAATGGGAAAATCTTAATATCTTACATATCACACCGAAACTGCACAACAAAAGAGAAAATAGATAAATTGTACTTCATCAAATATTAAAACTTTTGTGCTTCAAAGTACACTATAGAGAGGGGCATCCCTGGTGGCGCAAGGGGTTAAGCCTCAGCACTATGAAGCTATCAGCAGCTACTACAGTACAAGTTTGATCCCCAGCCAGGGAGCTGACCCACATGGCACAGCAGACCTCTCCTGTCTCACCCAATGCTCCCCTCAGCAGTGTATTTCAGTAGATCCCCCTGTTCTCCCCACTCTGCCTCTGGTGAATCTTCTCTCACATACACACACACACACACACCTCTGGCCTACACCCCAGCTCTTGTGTGCGTAAATAAAACAAATCTTAAAAAAAAAGTACACTACAGAGAAAATGAAAAGGTAACCCACGGAACAGGAGAAAATATTTGTAATTTGTACATCTGAGAAGGGTTTAATATTTGAAATATATACGGAATTCTTACAACTCAACAAAAAGACTCCCCTTGCATTTCAAAAATCCATCCTCCCAGCTCTGCATCCTCACCCTCATTTCTCAAGTCCATTCTACCCACTCCATACCACTTTCACGGTCCTCCCTGATTGCAATGTTCTGCTCATTTCCGAGCTTTGCCCTCCCTATTTGCTCTCATTTCCAGGATCCACTCTCCCTGTTCCATCCCCCCCCCGCCACACCCCCACTTCTAATCATTGTCCTTCTGCTCCAGGTCGCAAATCTAAGGTGTAAGACACTGCTCCGCCCTCATTTCTGAAGTCTGTGTCCTTCCTCTCCCTCACCATTTATAATTTCAACCCTCAAATGTTCTGTGCCCTTCTACTTCCAGGTTCCTATCCTCACTGCACCCCCTCATTCCTAAGGTCCTCCACCCCCACGCCACTTCCATGTCCGTCTTAGGACCTGGCTGCTCTTCACCCCCCATTTCTAATGTCTGTTTACCTCACTCCTTTCCTCCCCATTGCTAAGGTCCACCTTCTGTGCTCTACTTGCCCCCTCCCATTTTTAAAGTCGGCTCCCCTGTCGACTACCCTACCCCTTCACTTCTAACTCGCACCCCCCTCCCTCCACCTGCTCTGTTCTTCCTATTTCCTTTCTGGCTTAGCTCCTCCCCCTCACACCTCTCCCCTCTACCTCTTAGGTATGATCTCCCTGTTCCTCCCCACCTCATTTCTACATATAGTCTCCCTGCCCTGCTCCCCCAACCCCTTTTCTAAGTCGGGCTTTCCCATGCTCATCTCCAAGGTGTAACCTCTTTGCACTGCTCTTCCCATTCCAAGTAGTACCTGCTTCCCCTCCCCCGCCAAATCCAAGAGGTTGTCATTTCTCTGTTCCTCCCTCTCATTTCTAAAGTCACCCTTGCAGTTTTGCTCTTTCCCCTTCTTGTAAAATGATCTCCTTCCTGGCTCTCCTGCCCTTCCCCACCCCCGCCATCTCGAAAATTGCCTCCCCACTCACGTCTCCCCCACCCTCCACTCCTGCATTTTAAAAGTCAGCCCCTTCCGCCTCCGCCATCCTCTTTATTTCTGAAGTGATGATAGCCAGCCAAGAGATCGCCCAAGTAAAATCCACTTTTTCTGGACGTGGTGGGTGTTAAGGATCTTGGGAAGGGGCTTATTTTTGCTAAATCTCCGCTTCAGCTCCGGCTCTGGCTACGCCTCCGGCTCCGTGGACAGATCTGAGGTAAAGAGACCAGCGGGCGCCCCCGGGGGGTGGGGGCAAAGGTGGTCCAGAGTGCATAGGCACCCCCCCGCAAGCAAGCAAAGGCCCTCTCAGCCCCATTTTGCTGCGGACTGCCGACTACTGTACCCCAAGCAGGCGCTGGCTCGCGCCGCCACCTCAGCCTAGTCCTTCCCAGCACGCGCTCTGGCGCCGGGGAGCAGAGGCTGAGGGGCGATGGCGCCGACCATGTGGCCCCACGTGTGAGGAGGCGCTAGGACTGGCAGTCAGTCCTCGGCAGGGTGACAGACGGGGCGCGCGTCCGCCTCCTAGGTCCCCCACCGGCACCTTTCGGGAGCCCTTCCGCCCCATTCATTTAGGTGGGCTGGGGCCACTTCCGCCCTGAGAGCGAGCAGGCCCGAAAAGGCAGGGGCAGGGGTGCGGCCTAAGCCTCGTTGGGGCCCGGTGGACGCGGGGCCCAGCGTGGGAGCGTCCCGGCCCGGGCGCCTCACAGCGCCGGTGCCCAGGCTAGCGCGGCTGGGGAGCGGGATCTACATACCTAGAGACATATCTAGAAAGGTCACCTTTGCCCCACTCTTAGGATCTGTCATCACTTTTCCAGAAACCGTGCCGCTGGAAGACGAAGCCATTTTGTCAGGGTCCCTGCACCACGCCCCGACCTAGACTCGAGTGGCGCCCCCTCACTGCTCTCCACGGTGCCGGAGAAACTCGTCCCCCAATCACAGTCTTTCCCTTCCCTGTTACTAAGCCCGGTGGGTGGAGTCAGGCGTGACCCCCCTGTCGGAAACTCGGCCACACACGCACAGTCAGCAGAGTCACCCGACTCTTTCCCGCTTTTTCTTAAAAAAAAAAAAAAAAAAAAGGAATTCTCTCCCTGGTGCACCCCTCACCCGATCAGCCACAACATTGTTTTTTTCTGTGACCATTTGGACCCTCGCCTTTCAGAGCTCTTAAAGACACCCGTTTCTCTTCTTTGCTGTGGACAATCCTGCCCAATAAGAACCTCATGTTCTTGACGTTGTGGACTGGTTGTCTGCTGCTCTCCATTTTGAAGAACTACCAGAAATCCAGCAGCGAGGGTCTGTCCACGGCTTGCAGTGCCACATGCTTTCTGGTCAATTCCCTAAAAGATATGTCCAAGACATTTCTCAAGAAAAATGTAAGTGTTCCTGTTATGAGCTCAGTACTGTTTGGTATATGCTACTTTAAAATGTTAGGGGGATCCTCTGTGTCATTGTTTCTCCAGAGGAATTAAAAATCAAATTAATGAATTTTGAAAGCAGAAAATGTGTTCGAGTTGTTACAGAAATTACAACATAAATGCTGGAAGAGATTTTAAAATACAAATTATTTGTTTTATTTAAATCATTGCTTAGTAGCAGGGACCTAGAGATTAATAAATAAATTCTTTTCTCAAGAGGTCTCCCTGGTGGCGCAGAGGATAAAGTCTCAGCGCCCAAAAGCCAAAAAGTTATCCCCAGCGGCTGCAGCATGAGTTCGGTCTCCCGCGCTGCTGCGCTCAGCAGTATATTTCAGTGGATTCGCCTTTCTGCTCCCCACTCTGTCTCTGGTGAATCCTCGCACCTCTCTGGCTTACACCTTAGTTCACCTTTAAAAGGTTTATTTTTATTTATTTATGCATACAAGAACTGGGGTTTAGGCCAGAGGGGTGTGTGTGTGTGTGTGTGTGTGTGTGTGTGTGTGTG